>PVKS010024103.1:0-31513 GCA_004027875.1 Aplodontia rufa | reverse complement strand
ACTTACCCCTATGCTGGGAAAGGCTATAAACAGGCCTACATGAGCATTTTTACCAGCAATACTTTTAATCAACACATATTAAAGAAACACCTGCTATGTTGCAGACACTGGTTATGGTCTAAGTTCAAGCTGCTTAAGGTGCAGGGCTGTTGGTGATAACTAAGCCCAGCTGAGTATACCTCAAGGTTACCATCTTAAAATGAGTTATACTGTGCGACTACACAAAACGCAGAAAGCTGAGAGTCTATTCACCTTTTTTTTAGAGCAACACTAATGCATGTCACATGCACGTGCTTACTCGCATGTGCACATGCGCATGCACACACATACACACACACCAAATGAAAAAGGCAAAGAGTCTTCCACATAGAATGGCATGTAACATCTTTTTTTTTTCTCCAGTACTAGGGATTGAACCCAGGGACTCACACATGCTAGGCAAGCACTCTGCCACTGAGCACTACGTCCCTAGGCCTTTCTAAAAAAAATATATATTTTTTTTAAATTTATATATTATATATATTTTGAATATATATTTATTTATATATTATATATTTTATATATTTTTAAATATATTTTATATTTATATATATTATTTTGAGAAAGGATCTGGCTAAGTTGCCTGAGCTGGTTTGGAACTTGTGTTCCTCTTGCCTCAGCTTCCTGAGCAGCTGAGATTACAGGTATGCACCTGTATGCACCACCATGCCTTGCCTTTTGTTATATTATTTGCATGTATAAAAATGTAACAATAAATCCCACCATTATGTGCAAAAATAATGCTTCAATTGAAATTATGAAAAAGAAAACCCTAATTAAAACACAACTAGTCTAAGAAACAACAATATAAAGAGTTGCTTCATGAAGGAAAACCTAACTTATGCAGCAAAAGACAATTCCAGATTTTTTAACCCAAGGTATAGCCCATATCCCACTCTGAGACAGTTTGAGTGCAAGTAGTTTAAGAGAGACATCGCACTGAATTCTCTATTTAAAAAAGCCAAATTAGGATTGATTCAAAATGCATTACAAAGTTCCTTAAAACTACTTTATATTTTCTCTGTCTTTCCCCCTTCTCCATAAATGAGTCACAAATTAAGAAATAAGCCCCTAAAATCTTTTTATTCCTAGTTGATTTATACTATTTTCTTTCTTTGTTCTACTTTCTTTACATGAGGCAAAGATGTGAGAAAAACCAAGGAAAGTCATTTTGTTGAGCTGGTTATCACTATGGGCAACTGGATTCAATTCTTCAAGGTGCCTTTGAAAAGGCTTGTGAAGCATCTCTTACAATTACCCCACCAAGATGAATAGAATCTGGGATATTTATCTAGCAATGCCTATTGCCCATTGATTGAGAGTCTCCTCTGGGGCACGAGATGCCTAGCACTTCTCATTTCTTCCAAGTGATGGCCAAGCTGCTGTGGACAGAGAGCATCTTCAGGTAGAGAAGCAAATGTACAAAGGTAGGTAGATACAGAATTATCTCCAATAACTTTTAGAGCAGGCTAAGGGCTCCATCTAACACCCAACACATTGAGAGAGGTACCACTCCATCTCTGTAAGTCAGGTAAACTGATTTCTATAAAGCTATCTGTGAAGATAGAATGATAAAGCTTTCATTGTTAAACCCCCAGCTGCCCTTCGCTCAACTCTGAGACTTATAAGTGGATATAATTGCAGCTTGATCCATTCTCTGGGGGAAATGGACCCAAGGAAAGAGGACTGTACCAACAGTAGAATTGGGCTTGGAATTCTGTATTGCCAAGCCAGTCTAAACAGGATATGTGGACTGTAGATTGATGTGTGCCCCAACCCTGATAGATGCTTCACTACTGGGGCACACAATCAGAAAAAGCTAGATCAAGGCCCTCAAAGAATGGGACCCAAGAAAAACAGTCCACTAGTCTAGATACTGGATAGCACTTCTTCTAACACAAGAACTGATAATTTTTAAAATATCAAATAATGTAGTATCCTCCCGCTCCTAAATATTTTCTTCACCCAATCTTCCATTTATTCAAAAAGTTATGCCTTTCTGTGTTCCATGTCTCAGGGAATTGAAGCTGCAAGGAAGAGTTCTAGAAGGCTGCAAATCTCTTCCTGTGATTTGTCATCTGACAACCTGTACACTTGGGAGAACAGAAACCATTCAAGTATGGGCAAAATGAGAGAAATTAGGAGAAAAAGAAGCCTCTTCCTGATCTGAGAAAAATGAGAAATGTAGGGCATGCCTTAAGAGTTTAAGTGTCAGAGGCTCCCAAGACAGGAATTTTGCCTCTTTATGCAAAGTACCAAAGAAATAACAAGACCCCTGAGATAGCACAGTCAACCTCAACAAATGGCTCTGAGCCTCTAGAAATTTCAGCTGAGCCACCTCTACAGCCCTAACACTTTGATTATTAATGTCTTCTCTCTATGCAGGCCTCCATTAAGACATCCAGTGTGCTGCCTTATTACTGTTCTCCTGGTCCATTTTTATACAAAAGTTCTCTTTGCATCATCTGTTTCATCCTTGGGAGTTCTAGACTATTTTTGCTGGCTGGATGCTACACTAGGATATAGAAACTTCTAAAAGATAGGAGTTTAAATGGTGAATTATATTGTTATATTTTGTGCATGTACAAATATATAACAACAAATCCCATCCATACGTACAACCGTAATGCACCAATAAAAACGTGGGAAAAAAGTGAATTGAGTTATATAAAAATAATGCACACCTTACCAAAAAACTTCTGAATTCATGAAAATTAGCCTGTGTATCCCAAAGACTTGAATTTATCCAAAATGTACCATGTGACCCGATGACTGCACACCTCTATAACTTGTAAGGTAAAAGGTTGTTCTACAGATCAAATATGATGGGTAAAATCTCCCTAAGAGATTTTCATGTTGACCACAAATCCCTTCTCGCTGCCTGAAATGTTGGTGATAATGTCTGACTTGTTCCAAAATTTGCCCTCCTCTCTCATAAGACCAGGGAATACCTAAATTTTCACCTGAATATACTTGATTCCATACCCTGCCCTTTGTATTCCAATAGCCCATGGTGGACGATGGATTTTTCTATCTTATCATGTGCTGAATTCTAATTCTGGAGAAATAGGACCATGGTCTATGTTGTTTATCTTTCTATGACCTGTGTAAGCCCTGTACCATACAAAGGAACAACAGTTAACCACATGTATTAAATTAGCTATTTCAAATATCTATAGCCTTCTAAATTTCCTCTGCTCTTCCCAAATTTTTTCCTGTCCCATTCAGCTCCTTGACCTCTGAGAAAACTATAACTTTTTTTGGCTAACTTCCTAGTTTACAATTCCTCTGACTTATTTTTCAATTTTTTGATTCTATTTTCATCTGCATCTAATCTGAAGCCAAATCTATTTATGGAATTGTTTGGTTTTTATTTCAGACATTGAATTTTTTTTAACTTCTGTTTCTCTTCTTTTCTTCTTAAGCTGTTTTACACCTGTCAGTTTCACAAGTTGGTTTCTGTCAGTCTTTGCTTATATGGCTTTATTTTCTTGTGTGTCTAATTTTTACTGTACAATACTTATTGTTCTTGAAAAACTTATTTGTGGGCATTCTATGGGGTCTAGGATGGAACTGCCTTCTAACAAAAAGAACTGCCATTTATTTGTCCATGGTGCCTAAGGGAGTAACCAACCCAAGTTTCTTTAGTGTTTGTTTTTGTTTTATTTTGTTTTTCTAATGTCTTTGAACCATTAATGTATGTAATATACCATTTTAAGGGTGAAAATTTTTGTGAGCCCAGTTTGTAGATATAACCTCTTTGGGAAAATCTGCCAGATGAGAATCAAAGCAACTTTCTTTGAAGATACTATAATAAAGATAGCATTAGGATTATGTATGGTTGCTCTGTATCCTAATTTTGAACTTTTTAGGGCACCAACTTAATGGTTAAAGGGCCCATTGTTAGACCGATTTAAATGGATTCTTATATTTTCCTTGCAGTGGTGCTAGGTTTGGAACGCCAGACCCCACATATGCTAAGCAAGTGCTCTACCACTATAACACTCCCAACCCCTTTTTATTTATTTTTTGAGACAGAGTCACATTAAGTTACTGAGGCTAACCTCAAACTCGTTGTATTCCCGCTTCAGCCTCTCAAGAAGCTGGCATGATATGTGTGCACCATGTCTGGCTAAACCTATCATGTTTCATGAAGCCATTGAAATTGAAGTCCAAATTTGACCTGATAGGTAAATATTCTCAGAGTGAATTGGCATTACTACTCTGGTCATTTCTCTTCCAACTTTCCCTTAAATTTTGTCCTGGTAGTTGTTTGCTATCTTGTTGTCTCTTTATTCTCTTTAAGAAAATTTTTTGCCTTCTATTCCATCTAGCATTTTAATGGTTCTCTTAGAATTACCGTTTCTGTTTTGAAAATGTTCAATTACTTCCCTAAAGAACATCTTTTATGTTACCTAGACCTGATCCTGCAATGGATGGCATGAAAATGTTACTGTCAGTCTCCTGGGTAAAGTAGCGAATCAAAGTCTAAACATGAAATGGCTCATGTGTTTGCAGATTCTCTGTAGCCTTACTCACATATCTCAGCTGAAATAGCAACTAGATGGGAAGCCATCACAAAGAGATGGCAAAAACTCCCTTTATAAAGACCTTCAAGTTATTAAATATACTGTTATATATATAATATATATATATTCCTTGTAAGTTAAATTTAGCACTTAGAGCTCCAATTTCTCTCTGAAAAATGTAAAAACTCATCTAGCCTGACAGTTCCCTGTTGGCTGAACCTCTGAGAAGTCAATTATTCTCACCAAAGCCAATTTTAATTTATGCACCCTACATTGTTCTTGAATTTCTGTGGGATTTTTAAATAGAAGGTATCATATCAAATTTAAGGACTAACTAATAGCCTTTCTGGACAGTGAGACAAAATCTTACCCTGAATCATCAAATTGCCTTAGGAAATACATGGGTTTTTTTGGGGGGGTTGTTTGTTTTTAAGAAAGAGGGGACAGTGTGAGAAACAGATAGAGAGAATCAATTTCTATTTAGTTTTTCACATGGCTTTCGTTGCTCTGAGACTTCGTTGTATACTTGGTGCTGGGGTTTGAACTCGAGTACTTGCGCATGCCAGGCAAGTGTTATAACCGCTGAGCCATGGCTCCAGCCCCAGGAAACACATGTTTTGATTACATAATATTTTTCACTAAAAAGTAAGCACAAGATCAAGTATTATTCTTTGTCTCCAGGGCTTGTAGTATCACTGGGACAGGCAGAGTGTGTGACAATCAAGAAAGGTTGAATAAGTTAATTAACCTGTGGTAGACTGATTGCACATAATGGCACTAATTCCATTATAGTTTGACTTGATAGATCCTGCCATGAAGAAGTGCTAACTCTTCTCTACCCTTGAATCCAGGCTCACGTGAGATGGGTTCTGGCTAACAGATGGAGATTGTTCCATTATTCCAGTTCCCAGATTAGTCCTTATCTTTTAGAACCCTGTTATCAGCACTAGGGCCATCCTATGCTGAGGTTGAAAAAACTTACAAGGGAGAATCAACCTTATTATTCCAGCTGAAGCTCCAGATACCCAATGGGGGCACAACCAAGATTAGCTAAGGCATGTAGGCAGCCAGCAGCCAACGTGAATGCGTGAGTGAGCCTAGCTCAGGTACCAATTCAACTATTCAATGCACAAATGTGAGTATTAATAACACATGTTCTGTTCTCTTGAGCCACTAAGTCTTGAGGTGGCTTGTTATAATAGCAGTAACTGATACTATATCTTTGTTACAAGTCTTCCTGGGGGATTTTTAGATGAAATGCCACCTAGTTGAAAATCAGAAATCCTCAGTTTCAATTTATTCTCTGTCATGAGCATGCTGATCTTGTACAAAATATTTCACTTTCACTGTGCTGTAAACTTGAGGTTCCTTTCAGTTTTAATCTTATGTATTACATTGAATATCCCCGAATGCTTTCTCCTACCATCCCTTCTAATAAATAGTGACAAAATTTAGTTACTTTTTGGAAAGTTTAGTATTTCCTAATTTTCCAAGAAATCTAAATGCACACCAAGTATTGGAAATTCTAGAAAGTTAAGCTGATGCGTACTTACTCTTAAGCCATTCCTAAAAGTATAATTGTAGAATAAATTCTTATGGAGAGTTTTTGATTTTTGTTTTCTTTTGTTTTGCCACTTTATTCTTTAAGTAGAATTCAAACAAAGTTTATTAAAATAAGTATCCTTGTTAATCAAGGATTTACTGAATACTGTACTCCATCATTATCCCAAAGAGGAATGCAAAACAGATTTAATGATGCAACAAAAGTACCACTCAAAAAAATGGTACCACTTCAATATCCATCTAATTCCCACTAATTGATTATAGTATTGAAGTAGAGATCACTGTTCCTTATCCGTTCTCAATTCTGAAAAGTGTAATGGATACACATATTCAAAGGTATTCAACACACATTGTGGGTTTATACAGGGAAGTCGATGTGATAGTGATGATTATTTGAGGGGGGGAACAGCAATTCTTAACATGTGGGACTGGGGACTTCTGAGCTTCTGATGAAAGCTAGGAACGCATGATTTACAGATCCATACACATATACACATTCAGACACTGGATTTTTTTTATTCTTTTTGCTGTCAACACTTCATAAACAATGTTCTAATGATTAAGGATTTTTCTGCCTTGCTAATCTGTGTATCTACCGAGTAGACAGACACTAGATATCCACTCTCCATAGTTACAGCTCATTCACAGACACATGGCCCAGGATCAACCATTTAAGTACATAAGCCAAAGACATCTATTTGGAGGCAAATGACATTCGGAGGCAGGCCCTGCACAGATCCTCTTTGACTAGGATGGAGGCAGAGATAATGAGATTTCTGAGACAGCAGTGGGCTGAGGTTCTGGTACATTGTGCTTCTCAGCAACTGGGTGAGGTGCAATGTCTGCTCAGAAGCAGCAGGGTCTTCTCTGAATGGTCTGCAGTAGAACTTTGGAGTTGCTCCTAATTGTGTGGCTTCCAAGACTAATTCTCAGAGTGCTTCAGAGCTGCTGTGAGCTACCTAATGTCCTTCAATAAGGGTTTAAGCTCTATAACAAAGGACTTTGATAGATACATTAAAAAACAGACTTTATATATTATTCCAAAATTTTATAATACATTTTAGAGACCATGTATGACTTAGTGCTCTCATAATACTCAGATACGAACAATTATAGATGGAGAGGTTAAAAATGTAATAAAGAATGGAGTCACATAGGGCTTCTTGGGACCAAAGAATTAACATTGAGCCAGGTGAGCAGTCTTGGCTTGGCGACGAACTACTTAGTCATTTAGAATAAGATGGTGTCTATATTCCCCGTCCTGAATTTGGGCAGAATTGTCACCAGTTGGATAGGTGGTAATGATGCTGTATGACTTTCAGGGATAAATCAAACAAGAAAGTAGGTAACAGCTTCTGTCTTATGTCTTGAGACACCCCAAGCCACCATAAAAGAAGTCTGGCTACGCAGAGATCACATGCTGTGAGTAAACCCAGATCATGCAGAGGAGCCATGTGAAATGCTCCAGTGAACAGACCAAGCTGGAACCCAGTGCCAGATGCCACCCAGGACAGGAAGTATCCACTAGGAGTGTCCTGGGCTAAACTCATGCATGGTCACCCTTTTCAGGATCCACTCTGAGCTAAACACTTGGACTCCTCTTTACCTCTGTAGGTTTCTTTATAAAATTAGTTGAGAGTCATTGAACCAGTAGATGTTATGTATCTCAGTGCATCAAGAATCAAAACACATGAGATGGCTCAATATATGTAAAAGAACATGGCGAGGATGATGGCAAATGGAAACACACATACTCGGTCTAGAAGGAACTTAGCTCCCATATTAATTATCAGAAAGAAATATGGGCTTAATATTTACTGATACATAGGTGGGGTTTTTTGTTTCAAAATAAGTTAAAAATCTGAAATTTTCTGTTCAATTCAAACCTTTCAAGGAAGTTTTTAAAAAGTAGTCTCTTTGGAGGAGAGGATTCGATGAACTCTCCATACTTATTGACCCAAATCAGTTAATATAAATACACTACTGCTCTCCTTGGGTATCTGCTAATCCTGACTCTTGAACAGACTCATTTTGGGGGAAGCTGTCACCTTTATCAGAGAGAGGTCCACTTGTGTCAAAAGACACTATTTTCTCTTGCATCAGAATTTTAGAGTGAAGCTAATTAAAGGTCCATTTTGATACCTTCTTTGAAATGAAAGAGTTAAACTACCAAGTTCATTTACATAGATGTCCACAAGATGCAGAAAATCATTAACTCTACATATTAGTCCCTTACTGTTGTAATAATGCTATGTAACAAATGTCCAATTAACAAAACAATCAGCATTAATCTATCATAATCACATGTCTGGGAGTTGGCAGATCTGGACTGGGCTCAGCTGAATGGCTCTGCTTTAGGCTGTGAAATAGTTAAATTATGGATTGGATTCAATTCTTCTCCCCTTATATTTTTACTGGAACTCAGGGAGGAAGAAGCTGCATCTACCTGGTGGCAGTTCCTCACAGGGCAGATCACATAAGAAGCAAGTCTAACTGCCCAGAATTCAACTAAGGACTCTAACTCACCTTATATCTGCTAACTGTTCATTTGCTAAAGTCTCATAGCCAAACTCAAACAAGCTAAGAAGTTCCCCACTATGGAAAGGGGAACAAAGTGAATACTGATTGAAATGAATTCCAACTCTCATACCCTAGATGTCCTTTTAAGAAGCCAGGTTCTTTTCTAAATAGTCCCCCACACAAACTCCCAGGCCTTGCTGGCTCCCTGTGGAGATGCTAGGTTCTGGGACTTTACCACAAGTGGATTTTGGCCTGCTGTGAATAAAACACGTGGTGAGTGGCAGCAGATGCCGAAGACTTGGAACTCTCAGGACAAATGTTCTAAATTAGGAACAAAGCATTCCATGGGCTACGTCAAAACTTTAAAAATAAGTCTTTGGCTCCATACACAGCTAAGGACCTTGCTGAAGACATTCAAAATGCCTCATTTAAGATGTTTAAGTAATTATTCAGGAGCAGTGACCATGAGTTTTTTCCATCCCATCTGTGCCCTGCTTCTGAGGCCTCTCTCCCCTTGTTGTCTTGGGTGACAGTTCCCAGGCAAACAGTTCTGCATGGAACACACTCCTTGGGCCAGTTCTGCAGTTGCGACAAGTGCAGGCGTACTTCCCAGACACATAAACAGATGACAACTTAATATAAGAAATCTGAGTGATTTCTTTGATGAGAATATTACTTTATTTTCTCTGTTCTTTTGTTGACTTTTAAGGCGGGAGAGGACAATCATGTTACAGTCAGTATTTCTTTAACGTTGAGCCAGAGTGCACCAGGGGACAAGGGACATTCTACCGCAAACTCTTATAAATTTCCTTTTTTTGAAAGAATCATGGATCAAGGTAATCCTATTGCCTATCCAAGTCCAACTGGGGATAAGGCTAATACTTTGTAGTTGATCCAAGAAAAAAAACCTGTGTGAAAAACATGGAAAATAGATATCAGTCAGAACTGGACTGAAAGATAGGATATATCTTCAATTCTTTATTAACCATATAATCCACAGATAATTGAACCATCTAATGGCCAATCTTGGTACATAACCATACAACAAAGAAATGTAAGTCCATCAACAAGCAGACAAACAAAAATAAATTAATTGAAATTTTCCAAGAATACTCAAATGTCAAAAATAGAGACAATACTTATTTATTTATTTCATATAATGTGATAGGTCTTTCTTCCCTAAATTCCTGAAGTCCTACATACCCCAACAGCTATTTAACCAAATTAATTCCTTCCAAAATTTTTTTTAATTTCTCCAAAAATCAGATTAAAAGTCCTGGAACCTGAACAAATAAACAGAAAGTAACCTGAAAGGCATATAAGGTCAATGATTCCATATCGGGAGAAGGTGTGCCATGGCTTTCTTCAATTTCCACATTTCAGATGGTTGTTGGCTTGTACTTTGGGCCCACCGCTTCCCTGGGTAGGCATTGTATTCAAAGCTATGCTCAGTGGTTAAGAAAGCAGAACTGAGGCTAAATACTTTGATTCAAATCTTAGTCCTGTCACTAGTTAGCAGTTTGAATTTGGACAAGTTACTTTATTTTTAACAACCTATTTCTTATCAAACAATGATTTTAAAGAACCATTACTTCCAAGTGTTTTTGTGTGGATTAAATAATGCTACAAAAATGAAATCTGGACCCACGTGGGATATCCCATGAGTCTATACCAAAGGACTTAGGATACCTCGGTAGGCCATTTTTTCACATTTATTTTCTCGATTATATCCTGTCCCTTAAAAATATATTAAGGCTTCCTGACTGCCATGAACTAAATGCTTGAGTCTCCCTGCTTCCAATTTCTTAAGTGAATTTCTTACCCTGCAGGGTGATAGCATTTGGACGAAGGGCCTTAGGGAGGTAATTAGGTCATGATGGTGTTCCCCTTATGATCAGACCAGGGCCCTTACAAGAGGCTACACTAGAAAGCTCATTTCTTCCTTGTGAGGATATTGAAAGTGGTTGTCTGCAAACGAGAAAGAGGGGCCTCGGCAAAAACCATGTCTGCCATCATCTTGATCTTGGATTTCCAGTCTCTGGAACTGTGTGAAAAATAAATGCTTGTTTGTTTAAGTCATCAGCCTATGGTAAATTTTTTTAAGCATCCTGAATTGAATAAGACACCCTGACTCAGGAAGGAGACTCTGAGTTCTGTGCAAAATAGTATAATTTCTACAGGCAATACACTGAACATTGGAGATGACTTTTCCATGTGTGAAAAGGACAAATTAGTTAAAAAGGTGACAGAGGATGAACTGGACTGCCCTAGATCCTCCACTTCTAAGAGGAACCAAACTCAAGAAACCAGGACCCTGCTCTGGGGACACATCTTCCACCCCTCACTCCCATTCATGGATTTTTCCATGTTGGTAGCTTTTATAAACCTAACTGAGCTTCAGTTTGTCCCTGCCTACTTTCACTGACTATCTCAACAGTGCCTGAAATGTCTGGTCCCCTGAGAGCATGCGCCAAATTATTTGGAGTACAAATTAGATCATCACTTATTGAACTTGGTGTCAGATCCAAGAGGAGATTTTCAGGACTGCTGCATGGGCTTGTACGGTCTGTGGCACCCATCAGGGGAGTAGCAGAGGGTAAAATGAGGCCCTCAGTCATGACACCAGGCTGCAGATGTGTGAAAGAGGTGTCTTCTTTACAGCTCAACCACCTAAGGGAATGTTTTGTTGTATTGTATTGTGTGATTCTAAAACAGATTGTTCAGATGCTAGTAGTCATTTAGGGGAGTTTGATAAACTTTCTAGTTATTGATTAGAGAAAATTAGAGAGCAATTTATAACTATCAGAAATTTATAGAGGAAAGATATTATATGGACAACAAGATCTATACTTGCTTGACTATAAGAATTTTCATAGACATTATTGCCTATCCGAGAGAGAAAAAACAGCTATTGTTCACAATCCAAACTTACACATAGAGAAAAGGGCCTCTGAAAGACGTATACACTCTAACAGCAAAAATTCATTTTTTTACATGAGATTCAATCTGGCAGATTGTAGAGAATTGGTTTTGTTTCATTCACTGAAGCTATTTTAGAGTTCTGATTTCTTCTCATTATTAGACATTCGCCTTTATTAAGATGACAGCCATCTGTTGAAATCATATGCTAACAGGGCAGGAACTGTTTCCTGTTTTGGTCCTGCATTGTTGACAGTTTCAGCAATGTGTTTGTAAACTGAAATGTCTTCTCATGTCTAATAATAAATTAAGGCTCTTCTTTTAATATGAAAAGGGAATTCAGTGGAAGGATCTGTTATCAAATTTGTTGTGTTGCTTAGAAGCATATTATAGAGGTAAATGCATACCTGTATTCATAGCAGCACAATTGATAATAGGAAAACTAAGGAACTAGCCTAGGTGGCCATCAGTGGATGAATGGATAAAGAAGAAAATGTAGTATAGATACATAATGGGGTTTTATTCAACCATAAAGAAGAATGAAATTGTGTCATTTGCTGCAAAATGGATGGAATTTGATAGCATCATATTAAGTGAAAAATGTCAAACTCAGAAGGGTTATATGTTTTATATGTGGAAGCTAGAAAGGAAAAAGGAAAAGGTGGGAGGAATCTCATGAAAACTGTAGGGAAATCAGTAGAATGGAGGAAAGGAGAGAGAGAGGGGAAAGGGGAAGTACTGGGGAAGGATATTGGCCAAATTATATTGTTATATCATGTACACTGTAAATATGTAACAATAAATCCTGCTATTGTGTATAATTTTATTGTACCAATAAAAACATGGAAAAAATAAATTACTCAAATAAAGAAGAGTATTTTTGTTTCTTGTTCTAGATTCTGAATCCCCATCCGCTATGTCAGAGTAAAAACATTATCTTATTTCTTTTTGAGCACCTTGTGATGTAATGGGAATTCAGTAAATACTGTTAAGTTAATGAATGAGTGAACTGAAGTACAGTCCCTACTTCATTCACAGTATCTTTACTTTCAAACCTCTGTATGAAATTTCTTCTACACTGAGCATAACAGGAAAGTTTTCTCAAATTGGGATTCTTATATAACATTATATGGTATAATATATTTAATATACTACATGATACATATTATACAATGCAATAATACAATGTTATTACATTATTAATAAGAAAGAACATATTCTTGCTGTATGAAAAATGCTATATATACACATATGTTTATATGTGCATTATACTTTATATAGTATGTATTGAATTACAAACACATACACACACACAGATACAAAGATATTCTGATACTTTACCAGGATCCATAATAAATAGTCTTGTCTAGCCACTGTTAGGAATTGGGAAAGAGAATTTGTTGCCACTTCTTATTGATGAATCAGAAGTTCTCAAGTATCATGTCTCTTATTTAGCTAGATATAACTTGGTAAATGCACAATTTCTAACGCAATGAAGAGATTTTTCAAGACCATATCTCCTCAGAATGTGTTCCATGAACATCAACTGGGGGCTGATTAGAAATGTAGAATGTTTTACCTACTTCAGAACTACCAAAGCAGAATCTGCATGTTAACAAGCTTCTGGACTACATGGTGAAACCACGTCGAGGGACGGAGTGCTCACCTACACCTGGAGAGGTAGTCAATGCCCAAAAGAAGGGAGCCCACACCAGCTCTTCCCAACCCTGTGTCTTTCTCCTTGGATTTACAATAGATGGGAGGTCAGTTTTTCCTAACCCACTCCATTCTCTCAGAACTGTTGATTAGGGGGCTAGAGTGGTGGCTCAGCAGTTACGGCACCTGCCTGGCATGCACAAGTACGCGAGTTCAAACTCCAGCACGACAGTCTCGGAGTAACAAAAGCCATGTGAAAAACTAAGTAAAAATTGATTCTCTTTCTCTTCCTTCTCTCTCACTGTCCCTCTCTATTTAAAAAAAAAAAAAAAGAATTGTTGATTAGGGCAAAGCAAGTGCTTTGCATAGAATGGATTAAAAAAAATTGACCCTTCAAGAATTTTTACAATAATTACATTCTCTCCTTTGTTTCATATGCCTTGTCATCCTGTGTGCTCCTTCTTAGAATGAAGTAACTGTTTAGTTTACCATACACTCAACCTTGCACAGGGTACAATAAACAAGTAGTTTTTAATGTTTTTTAAAGATGATGATGGTAATGATAATGACCATGACAGTAATGATAAGCTGAGAGCGCTTCAAATGCCTCCTCCTAATCGTGCTCATCATCTGCTCAGAATTCTAAGTAACCAGTGACTTTCTAACCAGGATCTGTGGAGCCCTAGATCCTGAGGCCATGCAGAGGTAAGATCCAGGCTGTGAGTGTCACAGCAGACCTACAGGAAATGAGCATATGATTTGGAAGACAGGGGACACAAAACTGAGCACCTCTGCTTTGATCTGCTTTTATGGAAGACCAACAAAGATTGTTTTCTAACATAAATTTTCCTTGAACAAAAAATTCTCTCATTTAAAGATCCTAGATTGCTAATGTAGTCCTACAATTAGAGATATGAGAATCTTTGTAATAAGATTTTGGGGGGAAGGAAAGAAACATTTAAAATAATGATAAACTTTTGACTTGAAGCATATTTTTCAGTCCATAGAGGATGATGAAATCTGTATATATCAAATCCAGACCTTGTTTTAGCAATACCATAAGATGTTATGATGAGGGAGATATCAATACTGATAACATTTAAAAAATTAAAGGCTCTGAATTCTTTGGAAGAACCTGGAGCACACAGTCAAGAAATATCACAGGAGAGTATCCTTGTATGGATACATTCTGAACAGGGTGAACTAAGAGAAATCTTAAGAATGTGCTTAATTCAGTTTTATCTGGAGGAAAAAGGGACATTTTTAGATGCTCCCTAGTAGCCTGGCCCATTACAGTAATTCTACAATTCTGAGTTTACATTTTTATTCTTGAGGTAGAAAGCCTTTTCACTTCAAAATTACAAAGCTGGCAAGTTAAACTGCATTAAAAACAAACTTAAATTTCCAATGTTCTCATTGTCTATTCCTTTGGCCATCAATGGGGCTCATGATCTTGTCAATCCCTAGAAACATACTGAAATTTTAAAAAACAGAAATTATATCCACTTCAAAATTGTTGCTTGGGTGTGCATGTGACAGATTATATTTTTTAAAGATGGTTAGTAAATCTCTTTCTGTATGTTCCTCCTTCCTCTCCTCCACATTTTTCTTCTTCTCTTTCTTTGTGTTACCACAGATTGAACCCAGGGCCTGCTGTGTGCTAGATGAGCACTACCACTGAGCTGCCTTCCTGGCCCTATTTAAAATTTTTTAGTTTTAGATAAGATTTCACTAAGTTACTGAGTCTGGCCTTGAACTCAAGATCCTTCTGCCTCAGCGTCCCGAGTAGCTAGGATTACAGGCATGCACCACATAACCTAGCTCCCCATATGTTCTTTCTTACAGTGATAGTGACAGTAACATGTCTCCAATCAAAAAGTGGAACCAAGGGGCTGGAGCAGTGGCTCAGCAGTTGGAGCGCTTGCCTGGTGTGCTCAAGGACCATGTTCAAATCCCAGCACCACATACTCAGTTCAGTGTTGGAGAAGCCAAGACCTGATGGAAAAATAAATAAATTGATTCTATCTTTCTGTTCCTCTCTCTCTCTCTTTCTTAAAAAAGAGGGGCAGTGAGAGAGAGAGAGAGAGAGAGAGAGAGAATCAATTTTTAGTTTTTCATGTGGCTTTCAGAGATCCGAGACTTCGTTGCGTACATGGTGCTGGGGTTTGAACTGGTGTACTTGTGCATGCCAGGCAAGCGCTGTAACCACTGAGCCACTACTCCAGCTCCTCTCTCTCTCTCTCTCTTAAAAAAAAAAAAAATAAAGTGGCTCTAATGACCTCCCCATAGAGTGAAGAAAGGTGACTATGAGATTTTCAAGACCAAGTCATAAAGAATGGCCTTCGCTTCTGCCTTATTTTCCTGGGACATTTGCTGTTGGAATCTGGCTGCCGTACTGTGATAAACTCCCTGCCGCACAATGTTACAGCTGACAGCAAACTCATCTGAGCCCTTGGCCAGCAACAAGCATCTACCACCATGCACATGCCTGCAGAAGTGTTCTCTCCAGCTCAGTGTCTGGCTGCAAATTACAAAGGAGGAAAAATACCACTTCTCTCTCTACTTTATATGTTTATTGATTGAGGTTGCTGTCATGAAAGACAGATTGAACACAGAAAACCAAGTAAATTCATTTAATACAAGTTTTACATGACCCAGGAGTCTATCAGAAAATGAAGATCAGGGGGATGGAGCGGTGGCTTGGTGGTTACAGTGCTTGCCTGGCATGTGAGAGTACGTGAGTTCAAACCCCAGCACCACGTACACAACGAAGAAGTGTCCAAGGACTGAAAGTCACATGAAAAACTAAATAAAAATTGCTTCTGTCTTTCTCTCTATCTCTGTCCCCTCTTTCTTAAAAAAGAAAAAAAGAAAATGAAGATCGGAGGAAGTAGCTAAACTTGATTGTTTTTATAGTAGGTTTGATGAAGAATGGAAAGTCATGGTGAAATATACCATAGAAAGAAGTTTCTGAGCTAAGAGTAGGAAACTGGAGAAAGTTTCACAAGACTTGTAAGTTCAGATTCATCTCAGTATCCCCTGTGTTGAAGATAAGGTATTCCTTTCCTCGGGTCATAAGGCCTTATGAGAGGCCCTATAGGATGCCCTTCAAGAGAGGAGGATGGGGGAAGTTCAGAATGACATTCCTATACATGCTGGTTCCCAAGATCTTTCAGCTTTCAATATTCCACATGGCAAGGCAACATATTTTGAGGTGCCACGTCCTGAACTCCATTAAGTCCTATGAGATCTTTTCCACATTGAGCCCAGTTGACCCTCAGAACCATGATACATAATAAGAAGATGTTTATGGTAATTTAAGTGTCTAATTTTGAAGTGATTTATTTTATAGCAGCACACAAGATATTTAGCATCCTGTAATAACTAAGACAAAAGACCTGTGATCCTGAGAGGTCAACTAAATTTTCTGCCCTGAACAATTAATTCGTCTTTAGAAGTGGATGTTATTAATTTTAGGCCATAGAGTAATAGCCTTCATTTCCTAAGAGGACTGTTGGATTTAGTTGATAAACTACACACATTATTCTACCCTTAAAACAAGTTCCCTTTTCTGATTTTTCTATTGCTATTAGTGACACCAAATTTCCAGTCACCTTGGGATCATCTCTGATTAATTTCTCCACTTTTATCATATTTAACCATTTAATTATCAAGGTATTAAGATATTCCATGTTTACAATATCTTCTAAATTACCTCTGCCAATATTTCTTTAGTAACTTTTAGCTTTGTAGCATTCTGTCTCTACATCTTGAGTACAACACTCTACCAAAACCCCAGATTTCTCAAAAATTACATTTATTGCCAGATGCGGTGGTACATGCCTATATTCCTAGCAGCTCGGGAGTTTGAGGCAGAGGATCACAAATTCAAGGTCAGCTTTAGCAACTTATTGAGGCCCTAAGCAAATTAGCCAGACCCTGTCACAAAAATAAAATAAAAGAAAATGGGCTGGTATGTGGTTCAGCATGCCTGGGTTCAACCCTTGGTACCAAAAGAAAATAAATAAATAAAAAATAAAATAGATTTACATTTATCATGTCATTATATTGCTTCAAAGTCCTGCCCCAAATATTCCTGTCACTTAAACTAAAAAGGCAAACTAATACTAATAGAGATTAGTTCATTTGTGTAAATGAGTAAATTATGTCCATTATAAGATGATAGGGAGTAGTTAGCATCGTGGAAAATTAGATTATGAGATTCTAAGAGAAGTAGATCCACCCAGGTCACAAAAGTTGTCATTGAGAAATGTGAGCTTAGAACTTCCACAGCATAAACTTTTTTTTTTTTTTTTTTTCCGAAGGAGGATACTATTCCACATTCCTATGGGAATTACCAGTTTTCCATTTTGGCCTCTGATTCCATTTATTTTTACTATGTAATAAACCATTCCAAAAGTAAGTGGCTTAAAGCCACAATATTTTTGCTGCAGATCAACAATTCAGGCTAAATAGGTTTTCTGATCTATCTCACTGTTGAATCTGTGGTCTACTGTTCATTTGGACTGGGATGAGTGACAGATGCTCTAGTAGTTGGTTTTGATGTCTCATCTTCGTTCCACATTACTCTCATTCTGCAACAGGCTGACCTCGATTTTTCATTTAGTGGATCCAGGGTCCCAAAAATACATGGAGGCCAGATAAAGTGGTGCACATCTGTAATTCCAGTCACTCAGGATGGTAAGGTAGGGAGATCTTAAGTACGAGGCCAGCCTGGGCAACTTATCCAGACCCTGTCTCAAAAATAAGTTTAAGAAAGGGCTAGGGATGTAGCTCAGTGGTAGAGTTCCCCTGGGCTCAGTGCCTAGTACTGCAAAACAAACATGGAGATGAGCTACATATTTTGAAGCCTAAGCTTGAAACTGGCACACCATTATTTCCTCTGCATTTGATTGTGTAAAATAAATCACAGGGGTAGCTCTGATTGATGGAGTGTGAATATTCAGCACATCTATTGATGAGAGAAGGTAAAAAAAAATTACATGTGGAGAGAATTGCTATAGGAAGAGAAAGATTAGGAATATTTCTATACTATGCCACACTGATTTTTCTATTTTAAAATGTTAATGGTAAAAAAAACAATATGAGTTGAAATTCTATGTCTCCATTTGGTCATTGGTGCTTTCCTCTTCCATCATCTACTATTCCCTCTCTCTCATCTTGCTATTAATTCATCAGCTCCACGCAGATCTTGCGTTTGTCCCCACGTCTGGCTCATTTCCATTTCTGAGCATGAGTTCTTTGGTCACCCATCAGGAATGGCTCTTCTGTACTTCATGTTCCCGTTTCGTCAAAAGCATCCTTAAATAGCTACATCACCATGAAGTATTTCATTACATTACCACTGTTCTTTTGCACTTTACACTTTGATTGACACATTTCATATAGTTCTTTAACATTTTCATTTGTGAATGCTTCGGGTTTTCACCACAATTATACGTTTCTGGGGGTAAAGAAATATGGTACACATTTTTTGTATAGGATTTACAAGTTGGAATGTGAATTATCAATTATTGTTACAGACAATCCCACAACAAAGTGGCTTAAACACATTTAGCTCATAGCTCTGTGGGCTGGCAGTTTGGGCTAGTCTTAGCTGGATGACTCTTTTGTCTTGGCCAGGCTCCCTTACATGAGTTGGCTTTACCGATCTTGCTAAACTCGTTCACATGTCTGAGACTTCAGCTGGGACAAGGGACAGACTTTTCTATACCCTATGTTATTGTTCCTCCTTCAGTAGGCTTGCCTGGGCTTGCTTATATGGCAGCTGGGAAGAGTGACAAAATATCGGGTTTTTCTTGAGTCTAGACTCAGAACTGGAACACTGTTACTTCTTTAGATTCTGTTAATTAAAGAAAGTCACAGGTCAGCACAGATTTAAGGAATAAGGATATAGATCCTATCTTAAGAGAAGGAGCTACAATGTCCTAATGCAAAGGGGCTTGGATACAGAGAGAATAGTTACAGCCACTTTTACAAATAATCTACCAAATAACTCTGCTGTGGCTCCTAAGAATTCTTCAAGGAACCATGTATATTTATCTTTCTCATTGCAAGGAATTGCTTCTTTCTTCAATTTGAGCTATGTCATTAGAATAGAATTTGTATCTTCCTGCATAATCAATACCTCTTCAGTCAAAATAATGGGTTAAAGATTGGGCTCCTGACCTAAATCTACCAGTCCCAGTAAGTTATCTGCCATATTCTTTTGCAATTTCTCCATCAAAGCCTCCAAGACTGAGTCACAGATGGGTACACAACCCAAGCCATTCTAATAAAAATACTTCTGTAGTATAATATAATGACTATAGTTATGATCATTAGAACTGATCATATAGTGCTACATTTCTCTTTCTTTATTCTTAGATTAAGGGCCCAACCCTGCCATTGCCCATGTGCTAAGCCATGTGAAGAAGTCTGCCTAGAATAAGAAAGAAAGAAAAGTTAAAACTCAAGTAAAGAGATAAATGATCAGGAAAGTACAGATTGAAGGTTCTTTCTTCAACTTCCTTCCTACAGCTTAGTTATATGGACACTAAATCTCTGTTTTGCCTTATGCAAGTTCCAACTGAGGTTCTTTTGCTTATAAGAAGAAAGTTCTAACAAATACATTGGCAATGTCCCTTAGAATTCATCACAGTGCTAGGTTTACAATGGGTTATTTAATAAATGTATTTTAGATTCAAATAAAAAATACCATGATACAATACGATACTATACAACCCAAAAGAATACTAAATTTTAAAAAAATATCAAGGTCAGGAAAGACATAGAGCAACTGGGACTTTCTTGCAGTGGTGGTGATAATAATTAACATAAGCACTTTGTAAGCTTTTTTCACAGTATCTAATAAAGCTGAATACACATGAATACCCTAGGATTCAGCAATTGAAACTTTAGGCGTATACACATTAGAATTAGAAATGTGTGCTCAATAAAAACATGTATAAGAAAACTATTCAAGATAGCCACACACTAGACACAACCTAATATTTCATCAACAATAGGATAGAAAAATAAGTTGCAGTATAGCCATGGAACGAAACATTATGCAGTTGGCCCTCTGTATCCACACGTCCAGCCACCATGTATGGAAAATATTTGGAAAAACAAATTGCTCCTGTACTGAACTTTTACAGATATTTTCTTGCCATTTGCCCCTAAACAATGAAGGACAGCAACTATTTATATAGTATTTACATTGCATTTCTTAGTATAAGTAATCTGGAGAAGATTTAAACTATATGAAAGGATATGTGTGTGCTACGTGCAAATACTAAGCTGTTTATATAAAGTCCCTGAGCATCTGTGGATTTTGTACTCTCAGGAATTCCTGAAACAAATCTCCTACGCGAAACAAAGGACAGCTGTACAAAAATCAGAATGAACGCGCAGAAGTTGAAATAACAAATGTGGATGAATCTCACAAACATGATGCTGACCAAAAGAAGTCGAATTCAAAGAGGATATACTGTATGATTTTACTTGCAAAGCAAAAAACAGGAGAAACTTTTGCTGCTGGAAATCGGGAGAGTCATTATCTTTTGTGGGGGTGCTGTTATTAAAAGGGGAGGTGGGGCCATCCGTACTGGTCTCACGGGTATGTGACCTCATGATTTCTGCACCTTTATTTATGTATGCTAAATTTCAGCAAGAATTTTATTTAAAGAAATTGAAGTAGAAATGTGTTTTTGGTTCTTTGGACAACTGCATGCTGACCGGGTTCTTCCTCTCTGGAGTGCTGTGCCAAAGGCCTCGTTCCTGTGTAGTGGAGGGGAGAGGAGGTGACAACTGTAAGAAGCACAGTTATTCCCATAAAGGAGCAAAGCCATCAAGAGAAAACACTTCTGTGACAAGGGGAAAACATGTTCCCTGACTTTCTCCATCTGTCACACCATATGCAGTAGCATTTATCAACACCCAATTTGCTGTATGCGGTTGAGGACATTTCTTTCATGAAGGAGAATAACTTGTCCTAATTAGCTCTTAAAATTAAAGTTTTTGAAGCTTGATGCTCTGTAAGTCAAGTTATTATCATCTCAGGCAGCCTCAACAGAAGAGAAATGAATCTAGGCTTATCAAAACCAGAAGTCTACACATAAAATCTTAAATTCCAACCATCCCATCAAAATCTACCATCTTTCCACTTTTATTTCTGTCTCTCACTTTTTCTGCATTTGTATTTCATTTAGATCTTGATTCCACAGGACATTCTTCTTTCTGGCATTGTGTAAGCAAGCACCCATTAATTGAGGTCATTACCCTAAGCCATCCACAAGTATCTATTAATTCCAATTAGTTTCATTGTTAACATTTATTCATTCCTTTGCTCCTTTAATCTTTAGTCACTTCTGTCTGGGGAGAAAAAGAAAAACTTACTGCAACTATTTCAACTCTTTTAATCTTGATACTTAGTCTATTGAGAGCCAGTGGTTTAAAAAAATTGCTAACTTATTAATACAGATTGATGCTCTCCAATCAATGCCAGGAATTCTTCCTGGCCTAGTAAATTTCTTTCAAGTTTGTAGTCAGTCTTTTTCCAATTCCTTCAAGGACAATTCCAAATTCCCACCCAGTCTCTCATTTCATCTACTTCCTCTCATTTCCTATTTCCATAGGAAAACTCATCCTGTGGGATTTCCCATCTGCAGGGCATGCTTCATGGAGGTGCAACCTGTGTAGGTGTATAAGACCCTACACTTAGAAAAGCCTCAACCTGATTTAATGTTCTGCTGCCACTTCTTGACATTCTCAATAATTGTAATCAAAGGGGCCTTGAATTTACACTTTACTTGGGCCCTGCAAATCATGTTAACTGCCTCCTGCTATTAGGAAAATGGGATTCATACTCTTCTTGCCTTCCCACTCCAGAGATTAAGGTCTCTCCTACCCAAGGTGAATTCTTTTTAAAGTACAGAATAGACTATACTTCCCACACTATAAAATTTACTCATTAAAAGTGTACAATCTAGTAAATTCAGTACGATATATTCACAAAGCTATGCATCTATCACCACTACCTAATTCCCCGAAGCAAAAACGAAATACTATAACATCAGTAGTCATTCCCATTCTCCCCTCCCACCAACCCCTGACAACCATTACTTAACACTTGATGTCTATGTATTTACCTATTCTAGATGTTTCAAATGAATAGAATCATACAATATACGTGGCTTCTTGTATCTGTCTTCTTTCATTTCTTTTGAGAGACAGAGGAAAAACATCAATTGTATTACACAGCATGATGTTTTCAAGGCTAACGTGAATTCTTGTATTACTCCTTCAGACCCCTGTTTCTCCTGTCTCCATAGACCCTTTGTCCCTAAGTTGTTTACACTTTTCTTTTTTTTTATTTTTTAAATATGGGCTTAAAATTAGGAGGGAATTATTATCTAACAATCAAGAACAAATGTATAATCACAGAGGAAGCCAAGGCTGATGCCATTCCATGGTTTCCCTCCTTGGGTTCCCCATGGTTCCATGCTTCCACCTATTAAACCCCCATTTTAAATGCACTTCTCATGGAAGTTGAAGGCTTCCCTCTGAGTTGATTTCCCCATTCTCCCTCCCTCTGGTCTCCTTGATATCCTCCCTATTCCCTCCCCCCTGCCACTCCCCCTCCCTACCTCTCCCAGCATCCTAGGCAAGGTTCCCCTTGTTTGTGTAAAAATTCATACATGCTGAGGTTATTATTAGCTTAGCCATCTATCATACCATTTCCGGTTATATTCTAGCTTCCACAAATGAAAGAAAACATGCAGCCCTTGAGTCTCCAAGTTTGGGATATTTCACTTAACATAATTTTTTTCCATCTCTATCCATTTGTCTACAAATGTCATAATATCATTTTCTCTAATAGCCGAATAGTATTACATTGTATATATGTTCTTCTACAGACCCTCTGAGGGAACGAATGTCTTTAAATTGCATGCAGTCTTTACTGCAAAATCCTTTCCTTCAATCCCACGATCTTTCTCGATAGTCTTTTCTCTTTCCTTCTGCTCCAAGCTAAGCATCTTGGCTCTCTCTACTGTCTCATCTCCCATTTGTTCTTCAAACTTTTTCTAGTCTGGTTTCTGCTTCCATCAGGCTAATGAAAATACTCCTGCTTTGTGGCTGGGGGATCCATTGTTACCAAACCCAAGATGTTTTCTACCTTTGCCTTTCTGGTCTTGGCCACAAGGTGTGACCTTACTGACACTCTTTTGTTGATAGATCCTTTTCCGTTGGCTCATGGAATCCCCTTCATCTCTCTAATTATCCTTCTTACTATTTTTTATTACCAGAAAGGTCACTAACTTCCAGAACTCTTCATAACTCTCTACTTGGTTATTGCTTATTCTCACAATACAGATTTTCAGTGGGATCTCCCCAAAATAAACTATCACATATACGTTGAAGATTTCCAAGTCCTTGTTTGCTGGGTTTCAGACCTATATGCAAACACTTATTGAATACCTCTCTTCCAGGATATCCATAACTCTTCAATCTCTTTAATCATGTTATAATTAAACTCACAATCATAACCAGGACCTATTTAAGAAAATAAGATCTTTATCTTCCAAACTATTTGACATAGAAACTTGGATTCACCTGAATTTTCAAAACTTCCTCTTTCCCAAACACATCTAACCTCTAAACCCACTTCCCTTCCTTCATCAACATTTCCCAATATTTGTTACTTGTCTCCAATCTTTTCTTTTACACCCCACATCATCATCAGTAAAGACCACTATCCTACCTTACTCCAATCAATTCATCCAACAGTGCTTGCAGAATGAGCTTTTGAAGCTTGTGTCTTATAACTCCCTTATCTGCTAAACTCAGCTTTGAGAATAAAGATCAACATACCTTTGTGACTTCATCTTCCTCTGCTCTAATCAGAACATGTCATATCATTTCACAGATCCATCTTTAAATACATATTGTTTCCTCTACCAGAATTATTTGCAATCATCACTCTCATCTTTCAGACTAAATGATGATCTGCAGCTCTGTAGAAGATCATCCCAAGAGATCAGTCTTCCCAGAAGCCTTCCCTGATGATTTGGTATAATTTAGATTCTCGTTTTTTTGCACCCAACATGCACATCTCTCTAATTGCATGCTGAGCAACAATTATTAATTTAATTGCCTTTATTCCCTACATGAGTGTAAATTCTTGATTAATCATGCCATTATAGACTAAGGGCAACCACAGAGATGAGGCAGGTGCTGTGGTCCTCAGTTACCAGTTCTTGTGATCATGCTGGAAATATTTCAGACCTGTCACTCAGAGTAGTGGGTGAGTTTTTCAGAAGGTATAGGAGAGGTAAAGGAGACACTCTCAAGAAAGATAGTGGTTCCTCTCAAAGAGTAGAAGGATGGCTTGCTCCTCCTTCCTTTCAAATTTACTGGGAGTCCCAGGGAAGTTTCCAGAAGGTCCTGCCCAGGTTCACATCTTGTCTTTTGACTGACAACAGGATCATATCCCAATTCCCAATTGCAAATGAAAAAGATCCAAGACTATTCTGGGTCACCATGGCCCATGCTGACTGGTATTAATTATAGTATCTCCCGGATTTCTGGAATCTGGTCTGTATAACTTAACAACCAACCCCCCCCTCCCGCCCACTTCAGGATAACTTGTATTCATCTTATCAGTAAGGAGGAGCCTGCATTTTTCCTTCAGAAAATGCTTTGTCTGCTGAGGAATGTAACATTTCCTACTGACTTAAGCCAGGCAGGGCAGAAAGGTAAATTGCTTTTTAGAAAAGAGCATGTGGGGATGTGGAGGTCAGCATGGTAGGCCAAGTTTATAGAATGATCCCCTTAACCTCATGTCCCCATTGCTCAGCTCTATTATCTCTCAATACCATTTGCCTTCATACATTAGTGCCAAGTAATATGAATGGCATATTGTAGGTGCTTAGTAAATTTCCAAGAAGTGAAGTAATAAATTGTTTCTAGAAGTTCCATATGATTCTATGGTTCTTATTGTAGTTGATTCTTTAAAAAAATCATTTTATATGAGAAGCAGCTTAATATATTCCAAGGATTGGAGACTATACAGAAAGGAATGGAATCTTGTAAACTTAACTTGTTTGTGGTCATTGACCCCTTGCTCACATAAATTCAGGGGATTATGTAAAGTTTTGGGAAGTTCCTAAAATTTATTCATAGGCCTTGCTTGAGGTTCTAAACCTGAGTTCTGCTTTCTCCTGTGCTTTTTACTCCCAGAATTGAAATAAACAGACTAGCTCCAGGGTATGAAGACTTGATTAAATGTATTAACATATCAAAAAGAAGGATGAGCCAAGAAGAAGGGAAGTAGTTGGTCTAGGAAACTTTGTATGGACAAAACTTAGCACTGCCCACCTTACACTACTGGATCCAGGTAGTGGTGGATGCTGAAGTTTTAATTCCCAGAAAGAGTATCCCACTGTCAGGAAAGGCAATTTCCAGTGGGAGACTGAGGAGGCATCAGCCTCTTCCAGACTTGGGTCATTAGTTCTGATTCCCTTTGATTATTTATTTACATGACAAAAATTTTTTTATTGCATACCTACTATGTCATCTACTGTGGTAAGGTAGGTAAAATAAGTGTGAAGGTGACAGATCTGAACTCAGTTCTCCTGGAGTTTGCCTAGTGGTTATCTTACTTGCTTTTCCAGCAATCTTCATATTCCAATGCTGTGTAAGACTTCATCAGAGACATAGACTATCAGAAATCACAATTTACACTTTCTTTCTCTCTCTCTCCCTCTCAGTACTAGGGATTGAACCCAGGAGTATTCTACCACTGATCTACATTTGGAATTACAGGTGTACAGCTTGCTATTGAAAGATCTTTCTAGCTGAGTATCAGCTGCCTCAAAAATACCATGTTTTCCTGTTTTTGAAAAGTAATAATTTCATTAAAATGATGCCCTTAATTATATAAATGGAAATATATTGGCACCATTTTCCTAGAAAAGGGAAATAGTGTTTTTTTTAAGAGAGAAGGACAGAGAGAGAGAGAAAGAGAATCTTTATTGAGTTTTTCACATGACTTTCATTGCTCTGACACTTAGTTGAGTACGTATGTGCTGGGGTTTGAACCCGTGTACTTGGACGTGCTGGGAAAGCACCGTAACCACAGAGCCACTGCTCCAGCTCCAGAAATAGTGTTTTGAAAGGTTATTATTTGTTTATAGTTTAAGGCTCCTGGATATCCTGTGGCAAGAGCTGAGGGGAGGCAATGATTGGGATCCTAAGGAGTGACAGGTATAGGCCCAGTGTGTTGTAATCTGGAGGTGGGACAGGACTGGCAGTGCAAGGTCATTGGCCTGAAAAACACCACCCATTGCTTCGAAGCTAAACAACAGGGACTTAGGTCCCTTCACTGCACTCTCGACCCCAAATTGTGGATGGCTTTTACCAGCAAGATTAGGCCAGCCTTCATTGCAGAAACTCAAAGTTACCCCACTCACCAACCTTGTTCCCAAGTCCCTCTCTTTTTAACACAGCATTGATCTATGCTGGCTTATTAAGGAATAAGCACAGTAATTCAGCCCATCCCCCAATGAGCTAGAGTCAGCTTGGCTGAGCTCCCTGCACTGAGCTCCCTTTGCTGAGAGGTAGAACACTATTAGCCTTGCTTCTACTGGGGCAACAGATCGGGAGTATGAAACCCTCACACCACACCACATTCTGTTTCCTGTAAAGATTGAACAAGACCAACTTCTACCAGTCAACCTGATCCCTTTGCCATAGACTCAGGGCTGAGAAAGGCTAAAGGAGCAAGATACTATTTCCCTAAGATTCAGGTGCAATCACAAAAGGAACCCTTTGCTGACATTGGGGAGGGGCTTTGGAGAAGGAGAGACCTGGCCATTGTCCTACCTGCTATTCTGGGCATTTGTAAAAGTTTCCAAAAATAGTAACTTTTTCCATTTTGCAGGCCATATGATCACTGTCCCAATTACTCAACTTTACATTTTTAGCAAAAAAAAAAAAAAGC
Organism: Aplodontia rufa; assembly: GCA_004027875.1. NCBI lineage: Eukaryota > Metazoa > Chordata > Mammalia > Rodentia > Aplodontiidae > Aplodontia > Aplodontia rufa. Next base: position 4,282 of record PVKS010024103.1, on the reverse strand, counting down.
AGCCAGAGACAACGTGTACAGGAACAAATAGGAATTCCTGCATTTGGTCCATTGGATGTGGGTTGCCAATTCCTGGTTGAGCATTGCATCCTGGGAAACTACTGGCAGGCTCCACAAGATGTGTTTCATGTGCAGAGACTCACTCCATCCTTACAATCCTTTAACCTCCAACTCCTGCTCTGGGAGAAATCTGAATTGAGTAAATGCTAACTTAAAATGTTTAGACCTCTATGTCTCTTAAATTAACAAGTCTGTTTAAAGGAAGCTCCATCACTAGGTGGTTGGATCCATTATCACTGGTTTCTGAACTTCAGAATCTAAGGTCATTTTGATATATCCAAAATAATGAATGTCTTACATTTAAAGCTATTGGGGAGTGGCTTTATTTTAGTTATATACTCCATAATTATATTTGGGTCAATGATGAACCACAGGTAAAATGGTAAACCCATAAAACTATATCATCTAATGACATTGCAGAATCTTAGTTTGTGAAAGTATACCCTATGGTGTGCACACAAGCATGAATTGCCTAACAACAAATTCTTGTAATGATCCTGTCACTAAGCAATGCCTGACAATATTTGTTTGCTCCTAGTATATCATTGCCAGTAGTACATGTTTGCCTTCTTGTGGAGGTAGTGCTTCAGGCATAGAATGTGAAGACAGAAGGAGATGTCAGGACTCATACCATATGGTGCAGAATCTCAGTAAAGTCTCTAGTTTTGGAACTATGTTATCTCCATCTTTGGCTCTGTCACCGGGGATTATATGCTCTTGATACCTCACAGAGCATCACGTGACTCCAGTGAGGGCATAGTGGGGAAATGCATTGCAAAAGGGAGAATTTGGATTCTTCCAATACATTTTTTTTTAGGATGCATTACCCTCTTGGTCTTCTTATGTTTAAAACAGAGATGGGCTGGATGCAGTGGTTCATGCCTGTAATCCCAGTGGCTCAGGAAGCTGAGGCACGAATATCATGAATTCAAAGCCATCGTCAGCAACTTAGCAAACCCTAAGCAACTTAGCAAGATCCAGTCTCAAAATAAAAAATAAAAAGGGGTAGCGATGTGACTCAGTGGTTAAGTGCCTCTAGGTTCAATCCCCATTACCAATTGTGGAATGTTTCTCACAGCTACAATAAGGGTGAAATGAGAAAAGTCTTGTGAAAGCCTTACATGACTCTAGGCACATCTAAATACAAATTCAGCATTCCTAACCCAGAAATCCAAAATGTTCTGAAATCAAAAGCTTTCTGAACACTTAATGTGACACTCAAGTAGAAAGCCCTATGCCATGAAAGTTTGTTTCATGCACAAAATTATTAAAAATATTACAGAAAATTTCCTCCAGCCTATGTGCATAAGGTATACATGAACCACAAATGAATTCATGTTTCAACTTGTATCCCATCCCAAAGATATCTCATTAAGTATTTGTGAATATGCCAAACACTCAGAATACATTTAAATTCTCAAACACTTTTGTTCCAGGCATTTTGAAAAAGAAATACTCAACATGTATTCAATAGGGCCTGGAGCAGTGGCTCAGCAGTTCCGGTGCTTGCCTGGCATGAGCAAGGACATGGATATGAACCCTAGGACCACATATACAACAACGTGTCGGAGCAACAAAAGCCACATGAAAAGCTAAATAAAATTGATTCTCTTTATCTGTCTCTCACTGACCCTCTCTCTTAAAAGAAAAAAAATATACATTCAATACACACTAGCCAAGGTTAGTACCAATGCCTTTGCCCTTTCTACGGTTTTGCAAGAGTTTTCTGCCTTATCCTAATTTAGCAATCGTGAAAGTTCTAGGGTGCAGGCCAACCTGGGCTCAATCTGAAACCAAGACTAGTTTATGCACAGTCACCATGTATATTAGCCACCTTTTCATTATTATAATGAAATATCAGAGGCTAGGTATTTACAAACAAAAGAGGTTTATTTAGTTTATGGTTCTGGAGGTTCAAGGGTATAGCTCCAGCATGGGCTCAGCTCTGATGAGGACCTCATTGTGAATGGCATCGATGTGGAGGATGGGCATAAGGAGAGGTGACATTGCCAGACACTGTGCCAAAAAGACTGGAAAATGGCCAGGCTCATTTTTATTTTTATAACAGCCTTTTCATAAGAACTCAAGGATCCTATGAGAACTACCTTAATCCCTTTAAGGGCAAATCCCAGGAATCTAAGGACCTCTCACTTAGCTGTAACTCTTATGGTTCCACCACCTCAAAACATGATCAGACTGAGAACCAAGTCTACAAAACATGAAACCCAGGGGAATAAACTACATCCAAAGCACCCGTTGTCACAAGTAAACCAGCTTACTTTTTTTTTTTTTTTGGTACCAGGGATTGAACCCAGAGGGGCTTCACCACTGAGTCACATATTCAGTCCTTTTTTATTTTGAGATAGGGTCTCATTAAATTGTTAGAACCTCACTAAATTGCTTAGAGCTTTGCTAAATTGCTGAGGCTGACTTTGAACTCACATTCCTCCTGCCTCAGCCTCCCGAGTTGCTGGGGATTACACGTATGTGCCACAGTGCCTGGTATAACCAGGTTACTTCTAATCAAACAGTCAGAGCCCATCACTGAATGAATTGGATAGGAAAGTAGGAGAATGCCTTTTGTACCACTATCCAATATCAAGATTAGGTGGCAGAATCTTAGAGTAAATTGTTTCATTTATTCATCTGGCCTTGGGGGGATAAAAGCATTTCATTATTTATTATTACCTGAGATTTGTAAGGAACCAGACATAACCCTCCAAAATGAAATTGGTTTTATTTTGTGCAGAGGAGAGTATAGGGAGAAATAAATTAATTGTTTTTAAAAATGAAGAACTGAGCCATGTGTGGTGGTGCATACCTGAAATCTTATTTACTCAGGGGTCTGAGTGAGGAGGATTGCAAGTTCAAAGCCAGCCTGCACAATTTATCAAAATACATTGGAAAAAAAAAGTCTGGGGATGTAGCTCAGTGGTAGAGCACTCCCTTAGCATGTGTCAGGCCCTAGGTTTAGTCCCCACCCCTGGGGAAATAAAAAAGGAGAAACTTCCATTTCCAGCTTATGTTTAATTTCCACTTCATTAATTGAGCGTCTCCTGCTTCTTTCATTCCTTCATCCACTCAGCAAAATTTAACTAAGTTAAATTCTATGTGCAGAATCATTCATAGCAGTGAATAGAACGTGCATCCCCATGTGGTTAAGAGATAACAGGGAAGTAAAAAATGTAAGTACGTAGTATTCAGATAGTGATAAGTGCTAAGGAGAGAAAGAAAGCAGAATAAAAAGGATCAAGTGCTGAGGACTCGGAAAGGTTTGCTCTTCTGCATAAGATGGCAGAGGAAGCCTGGATTTTCCAAGGCCCAAGGGAAAATAGAGAGCAACCCAAGATGTGGGAAAGAAGTGTGAAGAGAAGACAGGTGTATGGTCTGTAAATCCTGAAATACAAAGTAAGTTGGTATAGCTGAAGCAGAGAAAGCTAGCGTAGTGGAGTTATTGATGATGAACTAAGAGAGATGAGGACACAGGGATGATCATGTGGCACTGTTACTGAAAGCTTGGTCCTTGTCCCTGATGCCAATCCAAACAAGGACATGTTTTTGAGAAAAAGGAAAAAGAAGTTTTTATTGCTTGCTAGGGAAGGAGAAACACAGGGACTCCTGTCCCAGAGGCTATGATTCTAGCCACTGGGGGAAATGGGGATTTTATTTTATTTATTTATTTTTTATTAGATGAATATGGACTTACAATTGAGGGGGAATCATTGTCAAACAATCAAGAACAAAAGTATATTTACATAGTTATCCAAGGCTGATGCTGTGTCATGGATGCCCCCCTTGGGTTCCCCGGGATTCTCTTTCCCCCAGAAGAACTCCTGAGTTAAATGGATATCTCGTGGAGGTCAGAGATCTCCTCCTGAGATGATTCCCCCATACTCCCACCCTCCATCCCCCTAGATATCCTTCCTAAGCCCTTCCCCCACCCTGTCCCCCACCCTATGCCTCCAGGTATCCTAGACAATCACTCCCCTGTTTGCGTAAAAATTCAGACAATTTGAGATTATTATTAGCTTAGCCATCTAAGATACTGTTTCCAGTTTCTGCAAATGAGAGAAAACATTTGGCCCTTGATCTCTGAGACTGGGATACTTCACTTAGCATAATTTTTTCCAACTCCATCCATTTGGCTCCAAAAGCCATAATATCATTTTCTCTAATGGCCAAGTAGTATTCCATTGCATATATGTACCAAAGTTTTTGAATC
>PVKS010024102.1:0-31499 GCA_004027875.1 Aplodontia rufa | reverse complement strand
TACATGGTCTTGGGGTTTGAACGCACATACTGGCGCATGCCAGGCAAGCGCTATAACCACTGAGCTACCACTCCAGCCCCGGTACTTGGCATCTTCACTACTATACTGTGCTGCTCCAGTTCTCATTACTCTACTATTTTGACCTTCTTCCCCTTCACTGCACAACCATTTTTCCTTTTTAATATTAAAACTTATCTGTATGATATTGTCATGGCAGATGCATGTCATTATACATTTGTCAAAATCCACAGACTGTATTATATAGAGTGAACCCTCATATACATTATGGATTTTAGTTAATAACTGTGTATTGACGTTGGGTCATCATTTGTAACAAATGTGCTTCACCAATGCAGCATGCTGATGAGAAGGGAAACTGTGGGTGCTGGGAGTGAGGGGGATGTGGCAACTCTGTACTTTCCACTCAGTCTTTTTGTAAACCTAAAACTGCTCTAAAGAATAAATTCTGTTAAGGGAATAAAGAGTTACAGGTTGGTGCAGCTGTGTTATAAATAGCTGACCTTGTGTGGACCGAAGTTATCCATTCCTTTTTAGGTTCTTGCCATTATGGAGAATTGCTGTTGTTCTCATAATTTATTAAGGTTAGTAATAAAAGCTCACTCTCTGCCTTTTTACTTCTCCTAAATAGATCTTCAGGGGCTGCTAGTAACTCTTGTTCTCCATTGAATGCCACCTCAGGAAGTGGGAGACTCACACCTGTTAATCCAAGAACAAAGGTAAATTATAAAATGTAATTGTAAAATACATATAGGGGTCAAGAGAATGAGGATAGGAGATGACTGATTTGGTGATTTCCATACTTAGGTGTCATTCCTGTTATCCTAAAGATGATATAAAATTCTCAGAAGAAAATAAATTCTATAATTAATCATTTGTAGAAAAAACAAACCATATTCTTCTTTTGCTTTCCAGAGTAACTAATGTAGAAGGTTAAATTCAATGGGATTTCAACAGTCTTAAAGATAGGATATTACTGGTTTTAGGCAGATCTTCTTAAATAATGTAGCCGGACATAGAGGTGTGCCTTTAATCTTCCTGTGTCTAGGTGGAATATGGTATAACCAGAGCCATGGTCTGGGCACTTTTATCGTGGTGAGCCACATCAGAGTGTGCATCTGGTTAGAGTGGCTCAAAGGATAAATAAAGGTCTTAGGTATTCTTCATATTTATTTGAAGAGAGAGAGGGACAGGAAGAGAGAGAGCATCAATTTTATTTAGTTTTTCATCTGTTTTTCATTGCTCTGATACAGTTGTGTTTGTGGTGCTGGGATTCAAACTTGGGTCCTTGAGCACGCTAGGCAAGCACTATAACCGCTGAGCCACTGCTTCAGGCCTTCTTCATATGTTTTGATTTGTGACAGGAATGTGTAGAAGCTACACACTTCACATTTTTACAAAAGGTGTTTTTATTTTTCTGTTTTGGTACTGTAAAATATAGTTCCTTTTCATGTTTGATCATAGAAAATTGTGAGGTAGTCTTTAAAATTGTGAAAATGGCTTTTGCTGACTTGAGCAAAAGACTGTCTGATATGGTGGGGGAATGTTTGCTATTCTTATTACTAACTTCAGTAATGAGAACAAAGAGTGGGTGCTTACAGCCCAAATTAATTAATAGGCTTAGCTACCCCAATTGCCTAGCACTAGAATTTTTGTCTTTTGCTATTTTTATATTCTAAAAGTTTTTAAGTGAGCTATTTTATATAATTTATTCTTAATTCAAATAACTTTTTTTTATCATTTTAAAAAGTTGTACCTAAGATTCATATAAAATAGAGGTAATTTTTTTTTTAAAAAAATGAGGACTCTTAAATCAATAATAGGGTCTGTTGATCAGGTAGTTATTTGGTAGTATCTCTGTTAGAGAATAAACATTGCCAGTAACAATTTAATTTTCCAGTACCATTCAATGAAACAGGATGACTATGTTGTATATGCTTGTTCTAAATGATCTGTAAATCTTGAGTTGTCATGTTTCTGGTTACCTTCTAAATCTTTTTTGTATCTTTGTTCAACAGATTGAGAAACAAAATGAAGAAGGCTGGTTTGCTCTTTCTACTCATGTGTCATAAGTGAATTTGAAGTTGCATTTTACGGAGTTTGTTCTCAGTAATTTATTCTTGGCCTTCCACTCTCGTTTTCCTGCTCCTGCTTTCAAGTTTTTACATACTTCTTCAGATCAAACCTACAAAGATACTGTGAAATAATACTAATGGAACAGAGAAAAACTTACTTTAAATTTTTACCTTTTCAAATAGGTTTTCAACAGCCAACCAACCTATAATTCCCTGTGAATAAAATTTTGACTGTAGGGCAATTAAAGTTTTATTTTCTAATAACTTCTTAAATATTTTAAGGTTATTTTTTTTTTAGGAATACGTTTTTACTTGATTTTATCATCTTGATTCAGATTTTGTTGTTTAGTGCATCTTAAATGTTGATCTGTTTCAGTTTTCTTTTTCTTGAAGAAATATGTTGCTTTGCTTGTAATATACAATAGTATGCCTTTCTGTAATTAGAATCTGGTGTTGAAAAAAATGTAATACCTTCTTTTGGCTTCTTTTTTGGTGGGAATATACTGCTGCTGTCCATCACCTTTTCCAAGTGGAATATGCAGCTTTTAAAAATAGGTATGGGAGGGATGAGGATGTGGCTCAGTGGTAGAGTGGTTGCCTAGCATGTCTGAGGCCCTGGGTTTGATCCTAGCATCACAAAACTAACGAACTAAATAAATAAAAAGCAAATAAAAAAAATAGGTATGGAAGTGTTGTTATTTGCTTAAGCAGGTAAGAGTGGTTGTATATATTATAAAATTCTTATTTAAGTTTTAAAGGTAAAAATATCAATAATAATCTAAAATAAATAATAGTAATAAAACAGATAATGATCATAGAGCTCAAATGTCTAAATGTAGTAACATTGATTTAATGGTCTTATTTAGTGTTTGAAACAGAATTAAATTTAAAAAAGCTTGTTATCAGTTTTACTAGCACAGAATCCAAGCAGATTCATTCAGGATAGGTTTTTCTTTCAGGCAGCTGTTTGGTTCTCAGATATTAGTACCTGTTTTCACCTTGAGTGAGATGAGAGTGTGGAAGGACAGCACATGGAAACTACCAGGGGAATTTTCTCTGACAAGACTTTCCTACTCCCTGCAATTGTAAATCTCTGTCCTAGGAAGTGCCCTATGTAACTTTTACTTGGGCCTCTTCATTATAGTGGCAAAAATAAAGTTATTTTTTGAAGCACTGTGATTTATGTGAGGTCATCTGTATTCATTTGCATCATTGCAGATTCTTCTATTTGTATTGCACATTTAGAAACTTGGTAATTCTATCCCTGTCTGTGACATAAGCCATTTTAGTGGTTCTCCTTATCAAAATGTTAACTATTTGCTTCATTCTTTTTTAAAACATATTTTTATTGGTGCATTATTGTTGTACATAATGATGGTATTTGTTGTTACATATTCATACATGCACACAATATAGCAATATTATTTATCACTCCCCAGCACTTACTCCTCCCTCCCCACCTCCTACACCTTGGTCCCTTTCCTCTACTTATCTCCCTTTGACTTTCATGAAATCCCTGCACTGCCACCACCATTGTTTTCCTTTTTTCTCTTTAGCTTCCACATATAAGAGAAAATATATGACCCTTGACTTTCTGAGTTTGGCTTGTTTTAACATAATTGTCTCTAGTTCCATCCATTTTCCTGCAAATGCCGTAATTTCATTTTTCTTTATGGCTGAATAAAACTGTGTGTATATATACCACATTTTCTTTATCTATTCATCCATGGATGGACACCTAGGCTGGTTCCATAGTTTGGCTGTTTTGAATTGTGCTGCTATAAACATAGGTATGCATCTATCACAATAGTATGATGACTTTAATTCTTTAGGATAAATACCAAGGAACAACATAGCTGGGTCATACTGTAGTTCCGTACCCATTCTTTTGAGGAATTTCTATGCTGATTTCCATAGTGGTGGTACTAATTTACAATCCCATTAACAATGTAAAATTTAGTTTCTTTTTCTCCATGTCCTTAACAGCATTTATTATTTTTGTTATTCTTGAATGCATTCTTTTGAAGTGCATTTTCCTTAATGTTTTCCAACTGATTAGAGCTTATTTTTCTCCTCCTATAATTACTTTAAATCTGAAAAACTTGGAAAGCATTTTAAAAAATACCAAAAGTACCTGTGAGCTGAGCATTACGCTTGGTTTCATCGTTCTGCAGTAAGGAGCCCACAACATAGGGTCTTATTTACACACACACACACACACACACATACACATGCACACCCACACATACACACACTTCAGTCTTCTTAGGAACCCCCACCCCTACTTTACAGTTTTATTTTTAATTGGCAAGTAAGAATTGCTTAGGACCTTTAAATTCGAAGTTAAAACTTCTCAACAAAGGACTGCTGCTACAACCAGGGCCCCCCCTTTAAGCCACTTTGGAGTATGAGGCAATTATTTTTTAAAGTATTCAAAAGTCATTTGTGTACATGACATCCTTAGGGTTAATTGGTAGAACGCTGGAATTTTCTGTTTTGCTTTGATCCCACTTGGGGCCTCCACTTGAGGGCGGATTGAATTGGTCTCCCGGAGCACCGCACAGAAACTTGCCCAAAGCAGGGCTACCACGCATGCACCTCGGCCTGCCCGGAGGAGGGGCGTTGTCATGGTAACCACAGTAAACGGAGGCCTGGTGTAGGTGCGTTGTAGAGAAACCAGCGCCTGCGGTGAGTACTTGTGGTAAGTTTGTACTTCAGCAATGGGTCTGTTCCCACTACCTTCCCCTTAAATCTCTTAGCGACCTGCATCGCAGTGAGCCAAGCTTGTATTTCATTTAGACTGAACCGGGTTTCTCCATGTTTTGCTGAAACACATTTCTTGGTCCTCCCTGCTGTAGTTCAACAGGCGCCTAGTATATAGGTTAGACACCTGTCAGCACCATTCCTGCCTGCAAGGAGTTCAAAATCTGGCCAGGAGGAAGCCAAGCAGGCAAGAGAAGAAAGAGTTAAATGGGGTTAGCCTGAAGTAGAGAATCTGGTGGGAAAGTGGGCTCTGGTGTCCAAGCAGTCATCCCTCCCCACACTTAACTGTATGTGACACTTGGCAAATTGACCCCTCAGCACTTCAGTTTCCTCATCTCTATAAAGGAAGATAGTAATGTCCACATTACACCGTTCTTATAAATGGGATAATGTAGGCTAAGTGTTTAACACAGCACCTGCTAGTGGAGCAGCATAGATATTTGTTGAATGAATAGCAAAGACAGTAGCAATGAGTTCAATCACGCGTTGTTCCGGGTGCTGACCGAAACTTTTTTTATGTTCAACAATATTTTATTCTTTCCTTTCTATCTCCTTTCTTTCTCCTTTCATTCCTATTAAGACACCTACTAATTTTGAATAAATATTTAAGCCATGGGAACGCACTAAATATTGGAAATCATATATGTAATCTATTTGACTATTTTGCTACATTTCTTTAAGCACTAGCATTTTTCATTTCATATATAATTTTTATTTTTTATTCTTTTGCAATTCTTTTGAATTGCATCTCCAGCCCTTTTTAATTTTTCAAAATTTGACACTGAATTGCTGAGGCTATCCTCAAACTTGCAAATACTCCTGCCTCATTCAGCCTTTCAAGTAGTTGTGATTAAAGATGTGCAACACTGGCTCATTTCTGATTAAAACATTCGAGAAGAGGCTAAAGAGGATCTAGGGGGGAGAGAAAGAGAGGGGAGATGAACTACAATAACCAATAGACCCTATGATAAAGGACCTTTAATTCATAGCAAGTCATCTGAGTCATTTGATGACATTGAAGAGTCATTAAAAATTTTAAACAAGAAAAGTGGCATATTAAAAGCTGTATTTCAAATATATATATTGGTGGGAGGCAGGAAAGATAACTATGAGGTGCAAAGTATTGAAATTCTGTATCTTAGCCAATTTCTGGCTTTAAAGGGAACTAGGAGTCAGGGAACACAGGTGGCTGCTGAAAGCTTAGAATGAGTTTCAGATGACATCCAGCAACAAGATAGGGGTCTCAGGCCTACAACCAACAACATGGAATGGAATTCTGCTGGCAACCTAAATGAGCCAAGAAATAGATTCTTCCTCAGAGCTCCCAGAAGTGAAGCCCACATTTTGATTCTAATCTTGTTAGACTAGGCCAAGGGTAGCTGAGCAGCACTGGGCCTGGACTTTTGATCCACAAAACTGTGAGATAATACATGGGTGTTACTTAAGCTTCTGAACTTCTGGTAATTTTTATGAACACAGTAGAAAAGCTAAAACAATGGGAATTCTTGGGCTAAAATATTTCATTTAGTTCTCAATTGATGAGCAGCAATGGAATATCAGTTCAATTTTGTTGGCAAACCTAACTATTTCATTTAGTTCTCAATTGATGAGCAGCAATGGAATATCAGTTCAATTTTGTCGGCAAACCTAACAGCCGCCTTGCCTTTGCTTATTGGGGCCTGCATCGTGTAGTTTAGTTTCTTTCCAATATCTTAAATATTGATTTCTATTACCATCTCATATCAGTTAGGATGGTTATTATCCCAAAAAAATCAAACAAGAAATTTTGGTGGGAATGTAAATTAGAATAGCGATCATGGACAGCAGCATGGAGGTTCCTCAAAATACTAAAACTAGAACTACCATACAATCCTGCTATTCTGCTCCTGGTTATATATCCAAAGGAAATGAAATCAGCATACCAAAGAGATACCTGCATCCCATGTTTATTGTGTCCCTAGTCATCCTATTCAGAATAGCTAAGATAGAATCAGCCTAGATGCTCATCAACAGAGGAATGAAGAAAATGTGGGAGATATACCCAATAGAATATTGTTTAGCCATAAAGAAGAATGAAATTGTTATTTTCTGCAAAATGAATAAAATTGGAGGACATTATGCTAAGTGAAACAATCTAGACACAGAACGACAAGTACTATTTATTTTTTCTCATATTTAGAAGCTCAAAAGAAAAGGAAAACATGTCTGTACAAATTCTGAATGTAGAATAGTGATTAAAGAGTTTTGGGGGCTGGAGAGATGGCTCAGGTAGAGCTCTTGCCTGGCATGTGTGAGGACCTGGGTTCAAACCCCAGCACCACATAAACAAGTAAGTGTCAGAAAAAAAAAAGATGAAAAAAATTAATAAAAAATTGACTCACTCTTTTCTTTCTTTTTTGAAAAGAGCTTTGGAAGGGTGATTGGGTGTATGGAAAGGGAAAGTTGGATTTGATCAGTGCTGTATGCATGTATGAAAACAATCATGTTTATATGTACAACACATAAATATAAATAAAAAGAAAAGAACTATTTAAAAATTATTAGCTATAACCACCATTTCAATCAAGATTATCAGACCATCCAGTTCTTCTCAACTTTGGATGGATCTGAATCAGTGACTTAGAAGAGAAGTTTTTTCTCAGAATATATTGAAAGAAAATTGTCAATTTCTTCTTGAATTATATATATATTGCTCATCTTTGTGTTTTTTGCTGTTCCAAACATAATACAGTTTATGCTCAATAGTTTTAAGAATTGAATTCACTTGAATTATGAAGAAACTTGGAAGCAAGGGAGAAAATAGTATGTAGGTATTTTTATAGTTATTTGAACAGTTTTATTCACAGTATGTGGTAATTTGCAACCAAGTTCTTCAAAAATTGGCATTGTTTTGCATAATTCATTTTTAGTCAGTTACTTGCTATAAACATGAGTCTGTGTGTTAAAAATACACAGAATGATAGAATGTGGATTTTCAAGGATCTTGTTACTTAAAATTTTTCTATCATTTCATTTCTACTCCCACTCCCAAACCCCAACGGGTATATATGATTTACAATCAGGGGGAGGGAAGGAAGGAAAGAAGAAAGGGAGGGAAGGAGGGAGGGGAGAGAGAAAAAAAAGGAAGAAAGGATTAAGCAAAAAAAAAAAAAGAGAGAAAAGAAAAACCATACAAATTTTTTTTTAAAGTAAAGCATTATCTTGGACATGAGTACCATGTTAAAGCATAACCATTTTGAAAATAGTTACAGCAAAAGCACTTGGTCTAGGTTCGACTGTCCTTCAAATCAAGAGAGGGCATCATTATAAAGTTACATGGAAAGAACCCTAGTGGCCAGTTGATGGGAATCAATCATACTGTGCTCATGGGTGACTGCTGATATAGTGAGTAACATATCTGCTTTGGGCACACTAGCCTTATCTTCAGACACCAGGAAAGTATAATAATGCACTAGTTCAATTAATGCTCATATCAGTCTTATGAGTAGTTCTATCTTCATTCTTATTACAGTTAAGGAATTGATGTAAATGGATTTAATTAGGTAGGTATGTGGAAATACTGGGATTTACATTAGAATATAACCACAAATCTGGTCCCAATAGAACTCTTATTCCATTCTGTTTGCCAGACATACAGTGGAATAATGTGGATTCTGGGAACGATGGAATGTTTACTGTGGAGAGGTGAAGACTAGGAAGTATCACAAGTGTTTTCAAGCACAGTACACAAAAAGCTGCAATGTAAACAGAGGACAGAAATTTGTTATGCCACTCCCTCTGTAAAACCATCTAGTGGCTTTTTTTTTTAAGAGAGAGGGACAATGAGAAAGAGAGAGAAAGAGAGAATCACTTTTCTTTAGTTTTTCATGTGGCTTTCGTTGCTCTGAGACTTCCCTGTATATGTGGAGCTGGGATTTGAATTTGCGTACTTAATGCAACCCGGGCAAGCTCCATAACCACTGAGCCACCACCGCTCCCTCATCTAGTGGCTTTTAATTGTCACAGAAACAAGATCTAAACTCTTAGGGAAGTTTAGAGACTATTTCCAAATCTGCTACCTGCCTCCTCTTCACATTTATTTGTCTCCCACTCTAGTCCACAGGCTGCATTCTGCCTGTCTCTGATGTTCCCTGTGTCTAATGTACTTTTTCCCATTCTATGCCAGGCCAACTCCTACTAATCATCACCTGTGTCTCAAACACCTTTTCTTTAAACCCCAAATATGAATTAAGCTTCTGCTGTTCCTGTTCACAGCATGTCATTGTTTCATTTTTGTAGCACTCGTTATCTTTTAGTTCCTTGTCTAATATCTAAGTTTTTAAACAAGCTCTATGAAGTTTGGGACCATATTTCTCTTGCTTAGTATGGTAATTTAGTGCCTAATGTGAGACCTGGTACATACTAGGTGTGCTTAACAAATGTAATTAAATAGGATATGATTAGTAACACCAGGGGAATTCGATAATGGGAAAAGAAAGAGGGTTGAATCAAGGGAAGGATGGCAGAGGGTTAATCTGAGTGATAGAACATTTGGGAGAGAAGATGGGCTTGAGTGTCATGTTTCACTGTGGACCTCAGGAAAACCACAATGCCAGGTTAGCCCAGAGAAAGAGAATCTGTGATTATAATTTGCTGTTTTGCTGAGGTTTCTGATGGTGATTGTACCCTGCTGATGTTTCATATTGGATGCTACGCAAACATGGAATTATGAATACATGTGGGCTCTTTATGCTTGTGAAATTTATTAGGGGGAAATCTGTTTCTATTTTACAGCACTATCCCTTTATCTCAATTCTGCACTTTTAGGAGACATGAAGGAACCAGACGATCAAGATACTGACGGGGGGAAATCAGATAGATCAAAAAGTCTTGGGAGACAGTCTTTTAAATCTGATTCAAAATGTAAGTAAAAATAATATATATGTTTTATTATTAAATTTAGGTAGGTAAAATAATTTAATAGTAAATAATAAATTAGAAATAATAAATCAAATTTTAAGTTAATAATTAAAAATTTAAAGATACATAGCTGTACTTATAGAACAGAAATTGTTTAATTCCCTTACAAAACTCTCAGTTCTTTAAGGGTAGAATCTGTTATAATCCTTTATCTCTAGCTTCTGGCACACAAAGTTACTCTAATCTCATTAGAAAATAACCTGTTTTATACATCTGGTCTTTTGTGAGGCCTAAATCTTTAATGGACTTTTCTGATGTAGTGTAGTGGAAAGAGCTGGATTTTGTTTTTGAGCCCTGGGTGTATAGCTGTTTGATCTAGAGAAATTACCATATCTTCTAAACCTCAATTTTCTTACCCAGTTAAGCAATAATTGTTATCTTTCCATTTCCACTGTTTTCCCTAGTTTTTGGACACAAAGATGTCTAGTTTTTGGCAGGGATTTCCTTGATGTTATTTTCAGCTTTCCATGGATGGTTTTAATGATAATACCCTGTGTCTAGCACTGCATTAGAACCTTGCTTTCTTATGTCAGACCTTTTTAAGGGAAGGCCTATTAAAAGTGTGGTCTAGCCATATGCTTAGCTCATAAATTAGCATATACACCATGAATATTAGAATCCCAAATGATAATGTGAAATAATTTTCTGGCATCCTGAACATCCTCTAATTTAGTGCAGTGTAAAGAGGTATGCCATGCAGACAATAAGCGTTAAGAAGGCTGGAGCAGCAATATTAAATGATTGATTTATTAGGAAGACATAACAGTCACAAATATGTATGCACATAATAATAACAGAACACGGCAACACACAAAGCAAAAAATGGAATTGAAGAGAAACTAGGTTCCACAATTATAGTAGAGAGCAGTCAAATATCAGTTACCTCATAATGGCCAAACGGGAAGTTCCTACTATGAATATTCATATTTGTTGTCAGGTGAAGTACTCATGCCGAATTCTTTTTTAAATTACAATAAGTTATGGGTAGCTTGTATGGATTTTCTATGGGCACAGTCATCATTTATAGTCTTCTTCATTGTGACCCCAATCTCATAGAGAAGGTGGAAATGAACAAGAGATCACAGAGATGAACTGTTTGCAGAATACTGTATGTCTTCATGGTAGCCACAGAGGAAAGGCCCACATCTTCCTATTGTCATTGGCTAAAGAGAAGAAAAATACTGAAGAAACTCACACAGAAAATCCTGGGTCACCTAAAACAAAAATTCCAACTGGTTCTTTTTGATATCTACAGCTTTAGAAGCCTTTCTTTTTGATTACCTCTCTCTCCTTCCTCCTGCACCAATTCTTCTTCAGTCTGCATTTATTTTGCCAGCTCTTTTTTTAGCCAGCTAGTCATTTTTTTAGAGAGATAGAGGGATGGAGAAAGAGAGAGAGGAAGAGAAATCACTTTTATTTAGTTTTTTATTTGGCCTTTGTTGCTCTGACATTTCCTTGGGTACGTGGTGCTGGGGTCCGAACTCATGTCCTCGCACTGTAACTGCTGAGTCACTGCTCCAGCCCGGCTAACATCCATTTTTGATTTGGAGTTTTAAGTGCGTCTAGTTCTACTCCCCACCCAAAAAAATGTTGATTCAGATTATTTCCCAGAATAGAAAGGCAAATGCTGATTTATGTTTAAAACCTGAAAGTTTGGGGCTGGAGTGGTGGCTCAGTGGTTATGGTGCTTGCCTTCATATACACAATGAAGTCTTGGAGCAACAAAAGCCACATGAAAAACTAAAATTAAAATGGTTTCTCTCTTTCTCTCTCTCTCTCTCACTGTCCTTCTCTCATTAAAAAAAAAAAAAAAGAACAAAACAAAACAAACAAAAGAAACCCCTAAAAGCCTTTCACCAGTATGTTTGGGATTATCAAAAATTTAAAGAAATGTCTAGGTATTACCACATTGCTTAGATCTGCTGCTTTGCTAGATTGATTTAATGTGCCTATTTCCTACACAATTATTGTTTCCAAACTCCACTTTTTCTTCAGTGGCAACACAGTCTTCTCAGCCTTGAAATGTCCATTATTATTTTTCTTATCTGTTCTCCTTCATTTACATTTACTCCTCATCCCTGTATCACTAGTTACCTCATTACCTAGCTGATAGCTTTAAGTCACCAACTAGCAGTTTGAACCCCTTTCCTCGGAGTTACCTATGGTTCAGAGTATTAAGTGTTGCCAAGAGTGGTGGCACATGTTTGTAATCACATTTACTTGGGAAGCTGAGGCAGGAGGATCACAACTTTGAGGCCAGCCTGGGTGAGTTAGTAAGACTGCATCTCAAAATAAAATAAAAATAAATGAAAAGAACTGGGGTTGTACATTCTCAGATGCTCCTAGACCAAAAAAGAAAAAGAAAGAAAGAAAGAAGAAAAAAAGAAAATGAGGTTACACTTTTACCACCCCACTCTTGAGATTAGGAAATAGTATTTGGTTGTCACAGTCACAAAAAAGAGATCAGGTGATCTTTGGAGAGTAATTCCCCAGGGCTGCCCTTTTTTACAGAATCCATGCTGTTTGGCCTATTTTTTTTCTTTTTTTGAGAGAGAGGGACAGTGAAGGAAAGAAAAAGAGAATCAATTTTATTTAGTTTTCATGTGGCCTTTGTTGCTTGGACATTTTGTTGCGTACATGTTGCTGGGGTCTGAACCTGTGTCCTTGTGCTTGCATGCACTGTAACTGCTGAGCCACCACTCCAGCCCAAGTTTGGCCTCTTCTGGTATCAAGGATTGTTTTCTTTCCATTTGAATGTACATATCCTCCATTGTCCTATAGTCCAGCTAATTGACTTGACCCAGCTTTTCTCTTATTCATATTAGTCTTGTCCCTTTGTCCCTAGTAAAAGAGGCTCATCTGAGATAGATAATTCTGGTAAACTTACCATTTCTTTTTTCATTTTTTAAAAAATTTGTTCGACATGGTCTTACATGTTGGAGGGAATCATTACATATTCATGCATACATAGATATTGACAAAGTAAATTAATCCCAATCCTAGTCCAGGATCTCCCCACCTTTAACAATTCCCTTTCTTATTCTGAACATTCCTTTAGTCCTATCTTTCATACTGTGAAAGATATCATTGACATTGTATATTTTAACCATGCCTATGTTTGGACCTGATCTGAATGTTGGTTTATTCCTTAGACCTTGTCCATGCCCATCCCAATTCTTTTTCCCTCTTAGCTTGTCCTGAAGCCAATATTCTAACTTATTCCTGGGATATCATTTCCAAGATAAATAATCATACTCAGGGTTATTCTGAATAGCATTATTTGTCTTTGACATAACAAATCCTCTAAAATGTTGGTAAAATCCAGTTGAATTGAAATTATGATAGCAACATATTCATTCTTTTTTCTCTATCATTTACTTTTTTGTAAGTATATAGTGATAGGAAATATACTGGAAATAAAGTGAAAATGGAGATGAACTTACGGAAAAGACTTTTGCATTTTGTAAAGTTATAAGACTGATCAAATAAAATGATTTTTCTAGGAATTTTTGAGTATGAAAATTTATTAAGCTTAGAGCATGAACAAATTGGAAATTTTAGCTACTTTCGAAATAAGAAAGTGTTTAATCTGAAATTTAGAAACTATTAAAACATTATTTTTAATACTTCCAGCAAAAGATGGTTTCGAAGATACCACAGATGAAACATTTACTGAAGAATCATATTTAGAAGAAGACTCAGATTTGGAAAACTTGGAAGGAAGTTCAAGTTCATTTCAATATGATTATATGGAAAGCACACCAAGTAATTATTATTAGTTTTCTATCAGTAATTGCTACTGTTTTAAGGATAATTTGCTCAGACATTGAACAGTTAAAAATCCAGAGAAAGAAAAAATTACAAGCTGTGGATATGTGTGCAGATGATAAAAGGAAAAGTCAGGTAGTATTGAAGAGTCTGGAGTTGTGTATCACATTTCTGAGGCTCACATAGGGAGCTTTCATACTTAGTCTTTTAGGGATTGAGGTTGTCCAAGGAGTGTTTTTACCCCAGATTAGAGTCTTCCAACTTTCCCTTGGAACTGATTGTCCTTTGAAACTGTTGAAACCGTGACCAGAGTTCAACATTAAACCCTGATTCCCACAAGCATGTTAACTGCAGTGCTCATTAGTGGGTAGTGTCGCATGTTTGGGTCAGTACTTACTGCCAGTATATTGCATGCTATGTGCATTCCTCCTGTCTTGGAAAATATAATTTTAAGACTCACCAGACACTTTTTAATGTTTTAGCATCTCAGGAACCCCCTGCTTTACCTGCAGAAGAGGCAGAGGAAGATGTTAAGAAGAAAATATCAGAGACCTTCTTCTATGATTACATGGAACTTGCTTCAATGCCTTTTGTGACTCCAAAGTCAAACATACCACTGGATTTTCTTACACTTGTGTATCCACTCCAGCTACATATGCTAATTTGGGGGTTTTAATTTTTTGGGTCAGGGGTTGGCAAACTTATAGCTAAGGAGGAAATCTAGTCTCTGCTCTGTTTTAGTAAATAAAGTTTTATTGCAGCACAGCTATACTCATTCATTTACATTTTGTCGATAGCTGTCCTACTACTATAAAAAGAGAGTTAAGTAGTTGTAACAGAGACCATCTGGCCCATAAAATCTAAACTATATACTACTTTCCCTTTATAGAAAAAAATTACTAACTTCTTTCTATCTTACGTAAGTCTAAGAATCTTGGCCTTTAGTGTATTTGATCTTAATTTAAATTAAACCTCTATTTGATGCCAGATAACTGTAAAGAGAAATGATGCTCTTCTTTGTACAGATGGAAAAGGTTGGAGTTCATGAGACATTATGTGAAGAATGGGGGCCTCTTATTCCAAATTACCTCCTCTACTAGCCTGGCCTGCCTTTGCCAAGGCCTGTCAACCTAAATCACTGATTTTTCTTCTTGAAATACTGATGTGGTCAATTTTAAGCTTTAGTGCTGTATTAGGTATCAAATGAGTTACTGGAGGAGATGATCCTGAGGAAATAGGATACAAATAGCAAGTTCTAATTGGTCTGGAGAATAAGAGTCTGTGAAAGTGGGAATAACTGACAGGAAGATTTAATGTTTGTCATTATTTATTATGTTAGTTTGTGATGTGGATGGTTAGAAGATAATTTCCACTGCAGTCCTTAGCTAGCAATTTAGTATGCTTGGCTTCAGATGGGTAGTGGTTATTGGTACACGGCCTACACCACTGATGGGCCTCTTATAAAAGGTGTGTTTTCAGAGATGGGATATACTCTCTGACTCAGTTGTTCTTTCACATAAAAATAGAATATATTGTTATTTTAGCATCTAACTCTTGTTTAATTCCAGGTGTGACTAAACAAAGTCATTTCAAATCATCTTGCAACCTTTTTTTCTCTTTTCAGAGGTTTTCTTTTTTATCTTTGGACAGTATGCCCCCCACCCTCTCTGGTACTGGGGATTGAACCAGGGGCGCTTAACCATTGAGACACATCCCCAGCCCTTGTCTTTGGAGAAGTTTGTGACAACAATTAGACTATTTGCTTTCTTCTAGCCTGATATTTTCATCTGGAGATGGGGCTGGTATATCAAAGTACCCCAGAAGCTTTCCCTGAAGTGCTCAGTACTCTACTGCCTTCCTGGACTTAACTGTACTATGGCTGTGTGCAGAAGAAGTCAGGCATATGTATGCTGAAAAAGCTTCCCAGGTGGTGGTGTCACATTCACATGCACTTCTCCCAGACGCCATCACTGGGAACTCACCACCAGGATAGGAGAGTCTCTGTTATTAGAGAACATTTTCATTTTCTACATATTAGTAAGAGGACTCAACTTTTGATCCAAAGGATGAATCCTCTCTGCTTACTAGAGGAGTGACTATATAAACTGTACCTTTTCTTGAAGGCTATTGTTTCACTACCAGGGAAATTGCAAGTAGCCTATCTCATTTTTTGGACAGATGAAGTTATTAGAGAGCTTTTTGAGGCCTTGAATAAAAATCTGCCTCTCTACAACGACCCCCATTGGACTTAGTTCTACTCTTTGGAGATCGAAAAAGTGTAATCTCTATATCTTGTGAAAAATTCCAAGAAGAGGAAGTCACCTTTCATATATTCTCTAAGTAGTCTTTTAATAGTTTAATAATTATATTGATACTTTAGTTTTAAAACTTGCATCTTCTACATCAATTTATTGAAAATGTGCCATTTATAAAATACCAGCTAAATCATAGCATAATTTATAAACAGCATTAGACAGAAATTAACACAGTGTTTAAACAATTTTGAAGTGAAGGTCCTAGGTGGCCATGAACAAATATTGAAGGGCCCAGGTTTCTGATCAGAAGTTAAGAAGAAGTAAGCCACAAGAGAGGGTGAGATAAGGCAAAAATGAGTTGAAGGTACATCAAAACACATTTAAAAAATTTCTTACTCTGGAAAGGAACCACCAATGCCCTCTGGGTTAAAAAGAAAGGATCACACTTTAGTAATGTGTTCATTAATTCAGCAAATAGACACCGTGCCAGGCATTCTGGGAAATAGAGATGATGAGAAGCAGTCTCTGTCCTTAAGTAGATTGTAATTTAGAGGAGAATTTGGGGAGTTGTAATCTCATGCATTCTGGCCTTTTCATTTTTTAAAATTTACTTTAACTGATACATAAAAACAAAATTATACATATTTATGGGACATCATGCAATGTTTTGATGCATTTATATATCATGTAATGATTAAACCAGGTTAAACATATCATCTCCTCAAATATTTCTCATTTCTCTATGATGAAACATTAAAAGTCTGTCTTTCTAGCTTTTAAAATATACAGTATATTTTCATTACCTTTAGTCACCCTACCTATAGAACACCAAAACTTCTTGCTCCTAACTGTAACTTAGTACTCATTGATTAATCTCTCCCCAACCCTCTCTCCCTGCTACTCTCCCAGCATTTGATAACCATCATTCTACTCTCAATTTCTCAATTTCTATGAGAATTTTTTTGATTCACATGAGTGAGCTCATGCAGTATTTGACTTTCTGTGTCTGGTTTGTTTCACCTAACATAATAATCTTCAGTTTCATCTATGTTGTTGCAAATGACAGAATTGTGCATATGTACCCCATTGTTTCCACTACTTGGCCATTATAAATAGTGCTGCAAGTAAGGAAACTAAATTAGTGTGTCACGAAGAATATAGATGTATCTTTGACATACTAATTTAGTTTCCTTAGTTTCATAGTAGTGCCATTCTGGGATTGAAAAGTCATTTGATCAGAGGAGCAGCGTGTAAGAGGGAGCTCCCCACTTCCCCTCTGAATTTAGCGATTACGATGTTAGTTAAATGATAATATCTCTGATTCTCAATATTTACCCAAGTTAGTGAAATTATAAAAACTTCATGTTTATAGACATGCTTTTAGACCTCTACAATACTATAGTAGTACCTGGGAAGAGAAAAAGAAAGGAAAGAAAACAAGGAGGAAGGAAAGGCAAAAGCAGTGGTTTGGGGAAATGGAACAAGAAAGTAGGCAAAACTTCCTGTCCCATAACAAGCTTTGTAAAACAACAACAACAACAACAAAAACCCAAACATAAAAAAAAACAAGCTCTGTGAAGATTAGGAAATATTTATCTAGATCCAACTCTCTGTGCTGTGGCTAAGGAGGTCCCAGGTTTTGCAATCTGAATAGCTTCATTTAGATCTCTGAATCACATATTCATTCACATTTCTGTATAAGATTAAATTTTAGGCATTTATATCTTCAATAAATTCATAGCATTCTTTATTCTTGAATAGAACAAATATTCTGAAATGTTTTATCCCTCTCTTTCAATGTATCTATTAAATAATGATAGATGATATGGTTATAAATTATTTATATTTCACTATTCAAATTGTATTAATGAAAATATTCTTTATTACAATGTACATTTTCTTCTTCTTAAAAGTTTCACAGAATTATTTCTCTGAAAAATTTTTTCTTACAAAAATATTTTAAATCCTCTAAAATTATATTTTGTTTTTTAAGTAAGGGCTCAAGAAATATTCTTTCACTGAGCCTTCAAGTTTGGTGTTCAACAGTGAATTCTTACAAATTAAGAAACTAGGGGCTGGAGCGGTAGTGGCCCTGTGGTTACAGTGTTTGCCTAGCATGTGCAAAAACACAGGTTCCTACCCCAGCACCATGAACACAACCAAGTATCTGAGCAAGGAAAGCCAAATGAAAAACTGAATAAAATTGATACTCTCTCTTTCTCTCACTGTCCCTCTCTCTCTTTAAAAAAAAAATCTATCTACTTAGCACATGCTGTATAATATATTTCTTTTGATAAATCTATTTTTTGCATAGGTCAATCTCATTTAGTTTACTTGTTACATTTATATCTTTGGTTACTTTAATTTGAACTGTATTAACATTGTACCTGAAAGATACTTTTATAACTCAAATATTTTATTTTTGGAGAGAGAGAGAGAGGGAATTTTCTTTGGATTTTCATGTGGGTTTTGCATCTTCAAAACTTAGTTATGTATGCAGTGCCAGGGCTTGTACTGGGGTCCTCATGCATTCCAGGCACTGCTGAGCCAGCAACACAGATTTTTTTTAAACTTATATTTTTAATTAGTGCAATTTTACTTTATAATATAAACAAATGTAAACATGTACAATTACCTACACACCAATGCACATACTAACAAGTTTAGAAAGGAGTTAGTTTATTATATATTTATATACTAGAGTTTATTTTCATAATTTATATGAATTAAATTTTAATTACATTTATGTTAACTTATTACAGTAGTTATATTGTCAAATGTCATATTTGAATTTTACAAAAATGTCAGAATTTTAAATATCTTCTTTTTCAGCATCAAGGAAGAGACCTATATGTTATTTTTACCGTGCTCAGTCAACAAACTTAACAGTCATTATGAATACAAAGATTTTGAAGTCATGGTCTGTGTCCGATGTTATACAGCATGACTTAGATTTAGTGGAAAAAAGGAAAAGGATATTGTTTAGGTGACAGTTTTTCTGTGTGTGATACCCAAGTAGAAGTTTCAACACCTTTATTTTTGTTTTTGGGTTTTTTTTTTTTTTTTTTTTTTTGTACTGGGGATTGAACCTAGGGGTACTTTAAAACCTTTCTGATTTTTAAATTTTAAATTTTGAGACAGGGTCTTTCTAAGTTGACCAAGCTGGTCTTGAACTTGTGATACTCCTGCTTCAACCTCCCAAGTCCCTGGGATTATAGGCACGTGCCTGCATGCCTGCTTGGTTGAACATCTATTATTACAAAAATGATGTGTTTTAAGATTTTAAGATTTCTCTAGAATAGTAACTAATCTGTGTATGAAGATTTTCACTCAATTTAAAAATAGAATTATGTTAGTAATACATAGAAAAATTATGAGTTTCAGGGAGAAGTTCAGCTACTTCAACCTTGAATCTTCATCTAAGACTATGGATTTTTAAAATATAATATTTCGTCACTCTTCCTATCTGGGATAGATGATCGTTTGTTTCACTTCTTTTCCTTAGCAACTTTCTCTCAGACATTCTTTTGGTTATGACTGCAGAAAGAGAGCCAACCTACAGCTTCTAGACAGCAGCACCGTGATGTACATTGCTGGGAATCAGCTGATCCTTCTGAATTTTAAAACCAAACAACAGACATACCTGCGAAGTAGCAGTGCTCAAGGAATTGGTGTCATTGGGGTATGCTTTCAGTACTTGGAAGAAAACAACGCATTTCCTTGTTCTGTGGACTCACCAACAGTGGCTGTTGAGTGCCAACACCACACATGGTACTGAGGGATCACATGAGAGGCACAGTCATCTTTATTCTAAGGCACTTTCCAGTCTATTACAATCACTGCATTCACTGACACTGCCTCCATCAA
This sequence comes from Aplodontia rufa, assembly GCA_004027875.1. NCBI lineage: Eukaryota > Metazoa > Chordata > Mammalia > Rodentia > Aplodontiidae > Aplodontia > Aplodontia rufa. Next base: position 11,794 of record PVKS010024102.1, on the reverse strand, counting down.
TATGATAATAGTTTCATAGTATTTTCATAATATTATTATTCCACTTTGTGGAGAAGGAAACTGTGGCTTTAGTGTTAATTAGTTTCACTCAGTCATGCAGGGTTTTTTTTTCACATTTAGATTTGAAGTAGACGTGAGTGAGGAGGTATTTAAGATTCTTGATCTGAGTACCAAGGCAGGGAATGAAGAACAAGAAGGCAATATGAGACCCACAGATATGATATACAGACAGATTGACTAGGGAAATAGGATATTGTGAAATGCATGCAGTGAGAGAATCTGTTTGTTTTTTCCTTGATCATCTATAGGGCATGTGTACATGATAAAAGTTCCTGTCTTCAGAGAGTTTGTTTTAAGATTAATTAATGATAAATTCAGCATGAATTTATTACATAGAGTTATTATCCAATTCTACATAGAATAAACAGTGATATATTTAAAGGAAGAATAATTTGTGGCCTTTATGAATTCAAAGGGTTTAAAAGTCATCTAACAAGGTACATGATAATATGGCCAGAGCTTGGTGCAAATAATCACGGACCCAATGTGAGGGTCATAGGTTTTGTGGAAGATTAGGCAAAGGCCATGAAGTATCATGAGCCTGAAGCCCACACTGTCTGTAGAGGACTAAAAACCATCTGGTTATCATATGTTTATCTATCATTTTATGGTTATTAGTAGTCTTTAAATTTATATTTTACATTTTGTTATAAAACACTTTGGTTTGAGGATAGTAGTCAAAGTTCTAGTGTGGTCAATAATGCTCATCCTAATCTTCATCCACCTGGATGTTGAGCAGTTTTATGTCCAAAAGGGCTTTTATCCATATATAGTAGTGCTGTTTATTCCTGAATAGTGGCAGAGGTGTCTCCTCCACTGTATGTCACCTGGTATGTCCTATCCAGTTGAGGATGAGAGGTACTCTTGCAAGACTATGAGAAACCTGTGAGAAAAGTTTTACACCTGTAAATTATCTTCCAGAAAAGACAGAGTGAATTTATAAGTTGAGTGTCAATTTACTAATTCCGGGCCTCTGCTAAAAGCAAAAGGCCCAAACTCAATCCCACAGCAACTTCTAATCTAAGGGGTAAAAAATTTTTTTTACTTACTTTGGACAAGACCCAAACTGGCAAAGAAATCTCTATTTAGGTATCTGACTCTCCATTCGGGGTATCTGTGATCACATATCCTACATAATATTTCCTTGTAAATGGGTATCTAGACAGGGGTAATGCTAATCCATTTCCCCTACCTCCTTGGGACCTACTGCTTCTTAGTCCCATTTGCTTCCTCATCGGTAACCTGGGTGGTAACCTGGGTCTGTGAGTAGCAAGTCCCAAAGAACGGCACATTAGTATTAGAGTTAAATTATTTCTAAAACAAAGAATATTCTAAATAAATTCTAGTTCAGGTTCATCTTTTTAAAAAGCTGCTAAAAGTAGGCCTGGAAGGGATCAATTGTTTTTCCTGTAACTTAATTGGATTCACAGCATCTGCTTGAATCCTGACTTTAATCCACACTTGATCCTATATGACTGCAAAAAACTTACTTAATCTCTCTGAACCTCAATTTGCTCATCAATAATATGGGAATGATAAAAGTATCTATGATCACAAGATTGATATGAAATTTAAAATTAATAGATGTAAAACTTAGATCAGTGACTGGTACATATAAGCATTCAATAAATGTTGGTTGTACTCCCTGTTTCCATTATCTCAGTAAATGTCCCTCCTCTAAACCCAAGCCTGTTTCAAGCTGAAGTGATAGTGATTTTCTTGAGTGGCAGGATAAGAGGCAGCTTGCCAGTAGGAAGTCCACTTATCATAGATATTATAGTGAGAGTGGAGGAAAGAAAAAGAGCTACAATATTATCTTAGGTACTCGGACTTGCAATCTGTATCTGAGAAGCAAGCTTTTTGTCTTTAGATATGTAATCAGGAGTTGCAAAACAATAACTGAAAATAGAATTTTATGAATACAATATGCATTTTAAATAGATTATTCTTATAACACCCTACTTTTATTTCTATTTTTGACTATTTACTCTTCCCGAATTTGGCTCACTGATGAACAAAAATAACAAAGTTAACATATAATTCCATCCAATGGTTATTATTTGAAATGTTGAAGCAAATAGTTTATACAGGCTATTTATTATTATGTTTCCTATGTCTATATTCAAAATATATCTCTCTAACTTCTATTAAGTTTACAGGCATTTGTGGTAAGTTTGCCCAAAGAAAGTTTTTAAAATTTAGATATAATCTACTCTGGAAACATGAATTTTATACTGGTAAGGTTTGAATATCTTTTGTGGAGTTCATCCATTGGAAAACTTAATCCCCAAGGTAACAGTGTTGAAAAGTGGGGCCTAAAAGGGTCGATCACTCTTGCTTTCTTGCTGTAACTTTCTCTTGCCTTCCCACCTTCCACCATGGGATGATACAATACAAAGGCCCTTCCTTGGTAGATGTGCTTCCTTAATCTTGGATTTTTCTAGCCTCCAGAATTATGAGCCAATCAAATCTCCATTCATTATAAGTTATTCAATCTCAGGTACTTTGCTATAACATCAGGAAATGAACCAAGGCATATATATTCCATGAATTTTTCCATACAAAGTTTATATTGTCTTGTATGCAGGGTAAACAATTGATCCAATTTAGTGTTCTCAAAGCATAGTACTCACACCAGCAGCTTAGATGTCACCTTGGAATTTGTTAGAAATATGAACACAAATTCTTGAGTTCTAGCCCTGTCCTACTGAATCAGAAACACGGGGTAGGGCTTCCAATCTGTGTTTTTGAAATGATTCTGATTCACCGTAAAGAATGAAAACCACTGTTCTAGTTCCTTTAATGGCAGTTAAAAAATTATAAAGTTAGAAATAACCATCTTAATGAAAGTGAAAGTTAAAGTTTTACCTTTTTCTTGGTTTTCAGTTCAAATCGTATTCCTGCAGTGGTTATCAAGTGCCCATTTTTTAATTTTCTATTGGAGTAGATTCTAATTAATAAGTTATAAAAGAATGGTCACTGAATACTGTATTAATTAGATTATCTATATGAAATCTTTTAATATTTTAGTAAGATTCAATTTTTCATAGGTTCATCCATATAAAACTTACTTCTCAGTAGCTGAAAAAGGAAGTTTTCCAAAAATTATCATCTATGACTATCCTTCTCTGAGGCCCTACAGGATCCTTCAAGGTAAGTCCAGTAAAATATTCAAAATATTCCATGTTCAAGGTTAACAACATTCTGCAGATATGAGATTATTGAATTAATCAGGTCAGGGTTTTCCAGAAAAACCAAATTAGTAGAAGATAGAAGAGTTGTATTTAATGGAGTTGGCTTACACAATTGTGGAGGCTGGTAAGTCTGAAATTTGTAGGTCAGGTTTGCAGGCTAGAAAGTCTTAGGAAAGAATTTTCAGTTTTATTTCCAAGGCTTTTCAACTGGTTGGCCGGGACCCACTGAGATCATCAAGGCTAATCAGTCCTTAAAGTCAACTGATCGTAGTTATTAGTCACATTTGTAAGATACTTTCACAACAACATCTAGATTTATTGTTTAATTGAATAACTGGAGTATTGATTAATAACTGGGGAATTGATTTTTCTCAGTGGCCTTTGTTCTATAACTTGTTAATTAGGATCTACTCCAATAGAAAATTAACCATCACAATTATCTTACAGTGCTATTTTTCATATAATTCATTTTAGCAGTCAATTTTTGTTTTGGAGTTGTTCTTTGACAAATTTTAAATTGTTGATTAATTTTCTTCTGTTATGTAATATACATTTGTGTTTCTCCTTCTCTGGAGGGTGAAATAGGCTCACAAAGTATTTTTCTCACACAAAATGTGTTTATTTATGACTTCTCCACCCTTCCCTTTATAATACATAATCTATTCTGAAGCCCAGGGTGATGGATGATTTTGAAATTGCTCCTTCAGGGAGTTCTTGGCATTCTTACATTAATAAGTATCACAAGGGGTCTCTCTGCCTAATACACTTTTTGACAATGAAATAAAGGTTGCCATTATTTATTAGATTCCCATTTATCTTTCCAGATGGAACAGAGAAGGCATATGCCTATGTGGACTTTAACTACAATGGCACCTTGTTGGCCTCTGTTGGTAGCTACCCTGATTATACGCTGACCATTTGGAATTGGAAAGAAGAGCAACCGATACTGAGGACAAAAGCTTTTTCTCAGGATATTTTTAAGGTTACTTTCAATCCTGAAAATGATGAACAGCTTACTACAGCAGGATCAGGCCACATCAAGTACGTCTGGTGATGAGTAGAAGTGCTGGTAGATATTGCAAGGGTATTTTCCAAGAGGATCTGGAGACATTTTTTGCTGTTGTGAAAATTAGGATAATTTACAAATGTGTCATCTTTTAAGTTAACCAATCGTGTACCTTTTCTAATTAGATATGTTGGATTTTATTTTCTAAAAGAGCATAGATGAAAAAAAAAGGCTTTAAATTTGGCCTGCTGTCCTTTCATAGGCTTCACCTAAAAGAATGTGAATAGCGTTTGTTTTTTTTAAGTGTGAGAGAGAGAAAGAGTGAATTTGAAAGATAAGATCAGTTTTACTTTTTTCATCTGGCCTTTGTTTCTCTGATTCTTAGCTGTGTATGTGGTGCTGGGGTTTGAACCTGGATCCTTGCATATGCCAGGCAAGTGCTCCTTCCACTGAGCCTGAGCCACAGCTGCAGCCCAAGAATAGTGTTTATTTATTTATGGAGAGAGAGAGAAACAGTTTTATTTAGTTTTTCATCTGGCCCTTGTTTCTCCAACACTCAGTGTGTACGTGGCGTTGGGGTTCGAACCTGGGTGCTTGTGCATGCCAGGCAAGCGCCATAACTGCTGAATCCCAAGAATAATGGTTTTTTTTTTAAGAGAGAGGGACAATGAGAGAGAAAGAAAGAGTGAATCAACTTTTTATTTAGTTTGGTGGCTTTTGTTGCTCAGAAACTTTGTTGTGTATGAGATGCTGAGGTTTGAACCCTCGTACTCGCATGTGCCAGGCAAGTGCGGTAACCACTGAGCAACCTCTCCAGCCCCCGAGAATAGTGTTTTAATAATGAACTTTGGTATGATGTTTTCAAATTCATATTGAGCTTTCACAACACTATTACATTTCTTGTTTGTAATAACTCAGTTTTTGTTTGTAAAACAAAAATTTTAACAGTTGCTATTATTCCTGATGGGACGCTCAATACAGATGGCTCCAATTCCATGCTCTTTTCACTATGTCATGCCCTGGTCTGTTTCCAGGATGGAATGATTTTGTCTTTCTCTATTTTTCTTCCATCCTGTTCTATGCATTTGTTTAACAACCTTCAACTACTATCCCAGGCTGCCCACAATTTGATTCCCAGTTAAGAGAAAGATGTTTTTATCTATTTAAATTTCCTCTTGTCTCAATTTATATCTGGTCTTATATTATTAACTAATTAGAAATACATAATAACTGATCAGATTCTTGGGGGAAATTCTCAAGAAACTCTCTGCTAACTGTAGGCTGAAATATTCTTCTCATTTAATAAAGTGTGTATTTTTTGTACACTAAATCTTTGGGGAAATGCAGACATTGAATAATTTCATATGTATAGTGATATGAATACATGAATACACGGAAGTATACGAGTGGACCTATCACACCTTTGGAGAAAAATGTTGGTCATTTGGGCTTTTTTGGCTTTGTACTACTGGCTTGTTGATACTTTCTATTTTCTATTTTGTATCTAGTTGGCTAGGCCAGATTCTTTTTTCTAATAGTCTTTATCATTCTGATTGTTCATTGTTTTAAACTATTAATAAGAAAATGTTAGTATTAATTAACATATATTGATTGCTAGGCACTAAGAGTTTTCAACAGTTTTATGAGGTAGGTGTTACTAATGTTCTCATTTTATACATGACAAAGGCACAGTATCATCAAGAAAATCAGTCACACAGCTATTAACTTAGAACATTGTGAGTAAGCTTTTATACCCTCTGAAACAGTACTGTCCACTAGAACTTTCTGCCAGTCTGGAAATGCTCTATGCTGTCTCATACAGGAGCTACCAGTCAAACGTAATTATTGAGCAGTTGAAATTGACTGAACTGCCTGAAACTCTGAATTCTTAACTTTATTTAATGTTAATTACTTTAAATCTAAATTCAGATGGTTAGTTGTGGCTTTTGGCTACTGTATCGAAGAGCACAATGCAAAATATGAGCTCCATGAAAACAATTTTTTTCTCTGTCTTGTTTATTGCTAAATTTATATTGCCAAGAGCTTTGCCTGGCAGGTAGATACTTTTGACATATTATTCAGATGAATGAATAAAATAATGTATGTGATTATGAAATATGTAAGAAATATGTAAGTATTTAGATCATATTAAAATAAAAATAAGTAAAACTTATTCAAGGTAGATTTGATCTCTTGTTTTTTTTCAGGTTCTGGGAAATGGCTTATACGTTCACTGGGCTCAAGTTACAGGGATCGCTAGGTCGATTTGGCAAAACAACCGCTACTGATATTGAAGGCTACGTGGAGCTCCCAGATGGGAAGGTTTGCATAGCTACTGTTGTACAATAATAAAACTGTCTTCAAGCATACATAGGAAAGCACACATATATGAAAATACATCATATGTTCTAATAAGTTCTGTCAATATTAATAACATTGTGATTGTAACATAATGAACATTTAATATTACTTCTTCAGATTATCAGTTGTAATTAAAATATTTTTCCAAAAGTATCATAATTTATATATACACATCATTTTCTATTTTCCCTCTGATTACATAAAGTAAGCATTTCATATGTTAACACAATGCCATACTTGTTAGTTTTAGTTAGGTTACAGAGTTGCAGTGTTTATATTACTTATCTTTTCCCTGTTTTTTCTTTGCCATGATGCTCCAAGAGGACTTACTGGATCAAAGATTATGCAGTATGACTTTTATTTGTGTTATCAGATTATTCATTAGGAAGATTAAGCCACTTTATATGGCATCTGCAGCACTGTGATTCTGTTAATTTATTCTTTAATATTGTTAGTTCATTTTCTCCCTTCCGTGTACAAAATTTATGGGCTTTTTTCTTGAAATGATTGGTAATTAGGATCAGTTCTCCATTAATATTTTATTTGGTTTCCTGGTAGAATATACTACTTGTGATCATTTCAGTTATAAATAAATGTCAGCATAAAAATATCACTCCTACCTTAAGAAACCATCATCTAGGGCTGGAGCCGTGGCTCAGCAGTTATGTGCTTGCCTGACATTTTCGAGTGTGCAGGTTCAAACTCTAGCACCACATACACAATGAAGTGTCAGAGCAATGAAGGCCACACCAGAAACAAAATAAAATTGATTTTTCTCTCTCTCTCTCTCACTGTCCCGCTCTCTTAAAAAAAAAAAAAAAAAGAAAAGAAAAAAGAAAGAAACCATGGTCTAGACATCTCTCAAATTGAATAGTCATCATTCAAAAGCATTGTTTAAAAAGAAAACAGAAATCCTGGATGCTGATTAAAGTGTATATCCAAACCTATAAGACTGATCTCAATTCAGTCTAGCTTCAAATTGTGAATACTGTGAGAATTAAGATAAGGCAAAGATCAATAAAACCCTTTTTAAGAACACGGTACAAAATACATTTTTAAAAGTTTCAGTAGAGTTTGTGTGGATGTAGGGGAGAAAGAAACCATTTTAAATGATAAAGTCACAAAAGGAAACATTTAGGGTTGGGAATAAATGTCAGATATTTAAAGGGCAGTTGGGTATAAGACACTCATGCTGGGGAAAGAGTGCAAATGTTAAGAAGTATGATTGGGTCGTAGTGTATTGGGAATTTAACAGCAAGGCAGAACTATTTTACATTGGCATAGTGGTGTTATGAATGAAAGAAGTAGTGGATAAATTTGGTAATAAAATTCCAGGTGGATTAGAGGATGGGAAATCTGGAGTCAAAGAGATGAGCTAGGAAGGAAGCTATTACCATTATCTAAAGAGAGATGATGAGGGACTCAACTTCTCAGAACCAATAGAAAAAAAGCTAGGTAAGAGTGGCTCTTCCGAAAGGAATGCCTCGTAGGTTTTCATCTCCTTTGGTGGCTTTAGTTACACAGCAGTTGAATTTCATGGAAGTAAAATAATGGTTACTAGATGCCAGGAAGAAGAAAGGGAATGGGGAATAGAGAGAGGTTAGGCAGCAAAACACAATTGTAAAAGAAATAAGTTCTAATGTTCTACAGCACAATAGTTTGACTATAGTTCACAACAATTTGTTACATATTTTATAAAGAACTACAAGAGAGGAATTCAAAGCTTCCCAACACAAAGAAATGACAAATGATTTTAGTAGAGAAAAAAATTACCCTGATATGATCATTACTCATCATACACGTGTATTGAAATTTCACATTGTTCCCATAAATTTGCAAAATTATTATGTATAAATTAAAAAGTACATACTGTAGAAAAAGTCTGAATGCTACTTCCAGTGATGGAGGCACAATAATAGGTAAAATGGGCAGGGTAGGTAAAAATCCTGTGTAAAGTCATCAGTTCCTTCAGTTGAGGAGGACATGGGAATGGAGAACCCTGGAGCAGGCAGGCAAAAATGAGTCCAGAGCCCCTCTCCCTGACAGAGAGCATTTTTGGGAACATCAGTATGCGCAAGCTCCATGAAATTTTGACCTTTCTAGTCAATGTGCTCTGTATCTAGAAGTTCCTCTGGGCAATCCCTAGAAAACAATCCCTGTATTGAAGTTTCCCAGAAGTTCTAGAGAAAATAAACTCAATTTGACTCCTTACTTAGCATCTGCCTTCTGAGGTAGTGTAGTCCAAACAGGAGATCTGAGCCATGTACTTGGATCAGAATACTGACTCCTCTGGGTGATTTTGGATAAGTTATTGTTTTGTGCTTCAGTTTTCTCCTCTGTAAAATAGGGATAATAATGGATGAGCTCATATCATTCCTTTGTGAACAAGAAAAAGTTTCTTCTGGGAAAATGAAATATCCAATATGTACAACTGTACATGCTATAACTGATCAACATACCTAGTTCATATTTTTTAGCATTAAATAACTTAATAAATGTTAGGTGCACAAGTAGTGGGGTATGCTGGTTTAATAAGTTAATCGAAGTGTTCCAGACGTTAGCCTTGTTTGAAATTGGATACCGTTAATGCTATATCTTGCTCAGTTCAGTAACAGCCTCACAACTTGTCTAACATCTTATACAATTATACTTAAAATGTAGATGCTCATTTATTGAGGAATTTAAATATGTCTCTAATTTTTGGTCAAGTAATTCTGATCTTGTATTACCCTTAAGTGGTTGTACAAAGAAATCTACTATATACATATATAAAAATGATCAGTACCATATATCCTAATTACAATGATGTAAAACTATTTGTAATGCTAGAAAGATATTGCTTTAGTCAGTGTTTTTTTTCCTTTTTTTTGCTGCTGTGACTAAAAGATGTGATAAGAACAGTTTTAAAAGGAACAGTTTATTTGGGGACCCATGGTTCCAGAAGTCTTAGTCCATAGGCAGGCAGCTCCATTCCTTGGGGCTCGAGATGAAGGTGAATGTATGGCAGAAGTGTGGCGGTGGGAAGCAGCTGCAGGCATGGATTCAGGAAGCAGAGAGAGACTCCACACACCAGATTCAAAATATATATCCCAACCTCCAACTTCCTCAAGAAGTCCAATTAACTTGGGGCTTAAGTAAGGTGAAACATGGAACCATGGGGAACCCAAATGGAGGAAACCAAGGTCTGGCACCAGTATTGGCTTGTTCTGTCATTACACTTTTGTTCTTGGTTGTTTGATGATGAACTCCTCCTAGTTGTAAGATCATGTTTATCAAATAAAAATTAAACAACAACAACAAAAACCAAAATATATATCCCAAAGTCACGCCCCAAACAATCCACCTCCTCCAGCCACCCCTACCAGCCTACAGTTGCCAGTTAATCCCTTTTAGGGGATTAACTCACTAACTGGGTTAAGGCTCTCATAACCCAATCATTTCACCTGTGGACTTTTGTTTTGCATTGTCTCACATGAGCTTTCTTCCAAACCATAACAAATATACATCGAAATGCGATTAAAGGTTATGTCGGGGACAGTGTGTTTTCATTTCTGTATTTTTATTTTTCCATATTGAGACTTTTTTACTTTTATAATCAAGAAAAGTAATCTTTAAAAAATAACTCTCACCTACTATTTGAAACATAAATATATAGATTATTCTGTTTTAGTGACATCTCTTTCCTTTTGCATACCTGGCAGGTGCTCTCGGGGTCAGAATGGGGCAACCTGCTGCTTTGGGAAGGCAGTCTCATCAAAGTGGAGCTCTGTCGAACTGGAATGAAGTCTTGTCACCAAGGTCCCATTAACCAGATAACACTGGATGAGGGAGAAGTTATCACTGCTGGGTCAGATGGGTGTATTCGGGTAAGCTTTCTTTCTTTTTTTTTTTTATTTAGAAATTTATTTGTTGAACAATCTTATAAGGTTTTAACGAAATATCATATATATATATGTAGATAGATCCTGAAGATTAGATTTACCCCCAAGAGTGCCCCCCCAATTACCCACCCTTATCTCTCCCCTCCCCTTCCCAAAACATCTCTAAAAATGTATTAGGCTGTATAACATTACAATTTATCCAGCTTTAACACGTGATAATAGACCTCCTTTCTCAATAGCCAGGGTCTAGTTCCAGCCTCCACAGATGAGTGAAGACATTCGACCCTTGGTTCTCTGGGTTATGCTGATTTCACTCAGCATAATTTCATCCATAGCCATCCATTTACCTTCAAAGGCTGCAATATCATTGTTTCTAATTGCTGTGTAAAATTCCGTGGTATATATGTACCACAGTTTTTGGATCCATTCATCCAGTGAGGGACAATTGGGTTGTGTTTCCATAATCTAGCAATAGTAAATTCAGCTGCTACGAACATAAATATTGCTGAGTCAATATAATATGCTGATTCTAAATCCCCTGGAAAAATACCCAGGAGAGGAATAGCAGGATCATATGGTGGGATCATCCCTAGTTTTTTGAGGATTCTCACACTGCTTTCCAGAGGAACTGTACCAGTCTGCAGCTCCACCAACAGTGTGCTAGCGTGCATATCTCTTCACAGGCCCTCCAGCATCTATTATTGTTTATTTTCTTCATTTTTTGCCATTCTGACTGGTGTAAAGTGATATCTTAATGTAGTTTTCATTTGCATTTCTCTGATTACTAGTGATTTAGAGCACTTTCTCATGTATTTATTGGCTTGATCAATCTCCTCTGTTGAGAAGTTTCTATTTAGCTCTTTGGCCCATTTATTAATTGGGTTGTTTGTGTTTTTGTAGTTGAGATTTTTGAGGATTTTGTAGATTCTGGATATGAGGCTCCTCCCTGTCAGAGGAATCATAGCCCATGATTCTCTCCATTTCCGTTGGAAACCTCTGGACTCTTTTGGTTGTTTCCTTGGCAGTACAAAAGCTTTTTAGCTTTATGGTATCCCATTCACTGATTTTTGACTTTACTTCCTTCACTTGAGGAGACATGTTGAGAAAGTCTTTGCCTACTCCCAAATGCTGAAGTGTTGGAACTAATTTGTCTTCCATCAGTTGCAATGTAGCTGGTTTAATTCCTAGCTCCTTGATCCATTTTGATTTGATTCTCATGCAAGGAGAAAGATATGGGTCTAATTTCAACTTTCTGCAAATGGCTGTCTAGTTTGTCCAGCACCATTTTTTTT
>PVKS010024101.1:0-31505 GCA_004027875.1 Aplodontia rufa | reverse complement strand
TCCCCCCCCCCTTTTTTTTACAGTGGTTAACATTTCCTTAATTAGAGGAGGGAACTAGACAGGGGGAAAAGTTAGGCAGTCAGGTAGTTATAATGTTTGAGTCAATCAGGGGAAAACTGGTTCTTTTTCTTTTAAGATTAGTTTGACATCCCCCAATGGTAGTGAGAAGGGTCTGGCAAGGTGGGTCCAGATGCAGACACTCCCTTCTGGTAAGCAAGGAGCCACATTCTTTCTATTGATGCTTGAGGCGCAAACCCAAGGCTGGACCCAACCAGAATTTCCCATGCTCCTGTCCTAGGTTTGGGGGAAGGGAGAGGATGACCAATTGAATGGTGAACTTCATGTTAAAAGGGCAAACCTAGCTGCCTCTTTGGCTCTGTCCCTTTCTCCCACTCTGGGGGAAGTCTGCCCTTTTCCCTATGCATGGCTTTCTATTATTTTCTGTCTACCATGCTTGCCTCGGTGTCCCTCGGTTTTATTCTTCATCTCATGGGACTGCGGAGCAGCACCAAAGCAAAGCACTATGAAAACTGCAAAATCAGTGTAAGAGGCAAGTGGGTCATTGTAAGTTAAGAGTATGATTGGTAAAACTAAAATTAAAAAAAAATATATATATATAGAAGTGGAAGGCCAGGTACAGAAAATTTCCTAGGGCAAAAAAGATAGGGAGATGAAAAATATGAGAGAAACATCAGACAACAATGAAGAGGAGTCCCAGAGAGAGCTCTGTGATTGCTAACTGCCCAGGGTATGGTGTCTGGGAATGCTTTAGGGAAAAACACAAGCAAAAGGAAGAAATGAAACCTGATAATTCTTTAGGATTCAATAACATGTAATGATAAAACAGTTCCTTTCTCCCTGAATCCTTGGAGCATAAAGAAAACTGGGACAATCTGTTCCCTTACCATATCAGAAAAGCTGCTTTTTAGTTTCAAAAGGTCTGTAGTGAAACACAATTCCATGACGTTAATCAATTTATTTCAATTGAGAGTGCAGCATAAACGAAAGGTCCCTGTTTTGGAAAAGGCCATGAAAATGTGAAGACATTATTATTTCCAACCTGAGAGGAGAGGTGAGAGTCTCTGCCTGGCACATTTCAGAAAGGTTCAATCAGTCGGGACAGGGGAATAGATTTAAAATAGAAAAGTAATGGGAAAAGGGCTTTCGAAGTAACAGAGACGGTGGCTGATGAAAACCCATCCCTCTGGAGCCAATTCTATGAATACACATTTTACCAGGCAGTTTGGAAAGTCTGAAAGCCTGTAGTTCTCCTCATTTCCCACAGTGTGGATCTAATTACACATCTGTACACACACAGGCACACACACACACATACTCTCACTCTGGTCTCATCCGGTGATATAGATAACTGCATATTCAACTTGTAGATCCCTATCTTAAAGTACAGATCTAAACATGGAAAAACCTCTGTATGCCGTTTTTTTTTCTTTTAAAATAATAGAGGAATATTGAGTAAAAGATATAACATCCCATTCACTGGATCATTCATTCATTCAACAAATATATATTAGGCATTACCCCATCACAAGGACAAGTTGGCACGATATGGCTCTGGTCCTATCAAATGAACTTTGACAGACTAGAGGGAGCAAGCTCTCCCAGGCCAAATTTAAAAGAGACATTTCAGCTGCAATATGAAAAGCCAAGTATGCATGCTTCCCAAATGTCAAGAAGTTACCCACATCCCTCTCCCCTTCAATTAGGCCTTTACAAATAGAAGCCCCATACTCTTTTGTGGGTCAAAAATACAGAGACAAATTAATGCCTGTGACTGTCCAATAAATCTAAATTAGGAATGTTCATATGGAGCTACAGAAGTATTTTACTAAAAGTACACTACATGAGGCAGCTGGTAATAAATCTGAAAATGTTGTCAATGGTGCATTTTATCTGAGGCACATAGTCTGCTTTCAAATTATCCAAAATTTGAATTGCTAAAAAAAGAGAAAGAGAGAGAGAGAGAGAAAGTCCATCTCTCTCATTAAGAAATTTACAAGAATCAATGCTGACTTTCTTGAAAATGTGAACTTTATTGAAAACTTTATTATTTATTTCAATTAAATGGGCTGATATAATTATCCAGATACCCCAGGACATTTATGGAGATAAGATGCTGTCTTTGTGAAGTTGATTTTTTTTTTTTTTTTGCACCAGGGATTGAACCCCAGGGGCACTTAACCTGATCCACATCCCCAGCCCTTTTTGCTTTTGATTTTGAGACAGGGTCTCACTAAGTTGCTTAGGGCTTCACTAAGTTGCTGAGGCTGGTCTTAAACTTGAGATCCTCCTGCCTCAGCCTCTAGAGCCTCTGAGATTACAGGCATGGGGTGACTGGCTTTTGAGTGATATTGGCATCATTAGATGCTTTGTTATTCACTATGAAAACAAACAATTTTTTCTGCTTTCCCTTTTATGACATTACCTAATTGTTTCAATAACTCCAGATGACTCCAGTTTTATATTTAGCTTTTCAGAAGGTTAAAGGCTCACTTTAAGTTCCCAAAGACTTAATTAAGTCTAAGCATATTTAACTCGTGCTGGATGGCTCCAGCCCAGAGTCATATAGTAAGGAGATAAAACAGTGAAAAATGACCAACCTACCTTCCAAATCTATTTCTGAACCCCAGAACAGGAAATAAACATTTAAATACATAGAAAAGGATAGAGAACTACAATCCTTTTAAAGTATCCAATTGGTAAATATTTCTGTGACCTGTCCTTTGTTATTTAATCTATAGTTTAACATTGATAAAAAGATTTTACACTTATAAATTACCTGCATATTTTCCTTTACTGGAAATTAACCAATTTGGTTTATATCATATTGGAAACACAGTTTTTTCATGAGAAAGATATTTTAAGAACAAATTAAAACAAGTTCAAAAATTAATATAAAACGAAGTGGTTGACTCTAAAGAGAAAATACATTTTCTTGATCTTCGTATCAATATTTTAAAATTAATGAAGAGAGTCACAAGAAATTTATGTATATGTGCCTGTATTTATAAAGGTACATTTACAAATTTCATGTTTTCCTATTAGGAAGAACGAATTCCTAGATGTCTTCTTTTATATAGCATCTATTTGGACCTGATATTAATTAAAGGTGAAGAAACTAAATACCCCCCAAAAGAAGGTGATCTCATGATCTGACCTTTATTATTATTTCAAGAGACACTATCACAAATACTTGGTTCTGGTTTTGATGTGTCTGTAATTATCCTTTCACCCATCATTGGTAGTAGAGGGTCGAGCATGCTTACACAGGAAAATGCCCTGATTGTAAAAATGATGTGTATATTGGTTAAGTTAATGCACTGGGGAAAAAATTCTTCCCTGGAAATGCCAAAGCCAGTGCTTATAGTTTGTTTAAAGTAGTACTACACCCATATAATTATACACATACATAAACATGCATCTGCATTTGCATATGTATATATACATACATAAATACATAATTTATACACATATATCTATACCTATACACATACACACGTGCCCACACACACACACCTATGAAATTGATGGAGTTTGTTCTCACATTAACTAAACTGTTACTAGAGTTTGGGGAAAATCTGAGATATGGAAATTGAGAATCTCTTACGTGAAAGGGGAAATCTTGGCAGAGTCTCCCGAGTGGAGAAAGAGGCCTCGTGATGTCAGCCAGACACTTTAGAAGAACATTAACATCCTGAGATTTCTAGCAAATTAACAGCCCAGGTAACAAAATACTGGAAACTCTGGCCAGTTGCTTACTCACTCGGTTGGATCTGGCCACTTCTCCATGTATCCCACCACACTAAATGGAGCATGAGTCATTTGAGTAATGAGTCAGAAAATGTCTAGCAGCCTCAGTGCAATAGCAAATGTGATGCTTAAGATAAATTTCAGAGGTATTAGGATGGTGCTTTCATTTCTGCTCCAGAGAGACCACATCTCCACATCTCTTCCTCTCTCTCTCTCTCTCTTTCTCTTACAGTGATGAACAAAATTTTCTCCCCTTTCCCAAGAGACAGAAGGTGGGTTATATGCCATTCCCAGGCTCATTCCCAATCTAAAATTTAAAATGTCAGGCATTTTGTAAGAGGCAAAGACAGTAATATAAATTTTTCTAATTTGTGTTCTATTCAAAGTTAGTTTTTGTGAAAGGCTGCCTAATGGACTCAGTGGCCCCCTTAATGGCAGTTTCTTAGTCAAACACTACATAAGACTTTGTTAAAAAGAAATTGCTTTGGGGTGTGGGTGATGTGGGGGTGATCCTGGATTAGGATTGGGGCATGTCATATTGTTACTACATATGCATTAATGATTGTATAACAAAATAACTCCTCAATAAATTAAAAAAAAAAGAAATTGCTTAAGTGAAAAACATTCAGAATTGAGGGGCAAGTGGTGGCATGTACCTGTAATACCATCGACTTGGGAGGCTGAGGCAAGAGGACAGCAAGTTCAAGGCCAGCCTCAGCAACGTAGTAAGGACCTCAGAAACTTAGCAAGACCCTGTCTCAAAAAACAACAAGGGTTGGGGACGTTGCTCAGTGTTTAAGCACTCCTGGGTTCAATCCCTAGTACTTAAAGAAAAATTAAAAGCTGAATTTATAAGTTTAGTAAAATTAATGAATAATCTCTTTTTTCCAGTAACAAAATATGTTTGATAATTTTTAAAATCACAATGCCTCCAATATCCTGATAGGGATTACTACTGGGCTTTGAGTTTTAATCACAGTAATATTTTTAACTGATTTTAACCTATTTATTTTCAGCCTCCATTTTAATATTAAATCCTCTTTTATCTTTTTTAGTATGCTTCATTTTCTCTCCTTCCAATTGTAGCAAGCTCAAAGCCAGCTATACAATAGTTGTGTTCTGCTGAATGTAATTATGGAGAATAACGTACAGTATCATTGGATGGAGTTGGAGAGCCTCGAGTTCGAGTTTTGTTTTAGCAAAGGCAAGCCACTACTTCCCTGCAGTAGTTTCTTCTGCCTGTTTCATGTATCCTGATGATTCCTACCAAGGAAGGACAGTGGTGGAATGGAGTGCCAGGATTGATGAGTGACGCCCGCATGCAGGAAAGTGGTGGCGATTTTGCTCTGTGTTTGCTATTTATAAACTAAAACAGTGCTGCCCAAATGTGCACACATATCACTGGGATTTTTTTTTTATTATTAGTATTATTTTAGAAAGGGACAGTGAGAGAGAGAGAGAAATAGAGAAACTATTTTTATTTAGTTTTTCATGTTGCCTTTGTTACTCCCAGATTTCACTGTGTCTGTGGTGCTGGGGTTCGAACTCACGCATGCTGGGTAAGCAGCAGTAACAGCCAAGCCACCACTCCAGCCCCTGCTGGGATATTTTAAAAATGCAGATTCTGTTTCTGTAGATTCTGTGCTGGCAGCTGAGAGTCCACTTTTGTAACAGGATCTCCTAGGTGCCGTTGCCACTATAGTGACCACAGAAGAAGCACTCTATTTGTCCGTCTCTCTCTCTCTCTCTCTCTCTCTTTCTCTCTCACACACGCATACACACATACACACTTTTTTCAGATTTCATTATGGTAGAAGGTAGAAGGTGTTTCCCATTTGCCAGGAACAGTAATAAACACATTAAATACATTATTTCACTTGATTCTCACC
This sequence comes from Aplodontia rufa, assembly GCA_004027875.1. Classification (NCBI taxonomy): domain Eukaryota; kingdom Metazoa; phylum Chordata; class Mammalia; order Rodentia; family Aplodontiidae; genus Aplodontia; species Aplodontia rufa. The sequence continues at coordinate 25,848 of PVKS010024101.1, read as the reverse complement.
ACCAATCCCAAAAAGATGGCTAAAGGTTTAAGGCAAGGAAAGGGAGATTTAAAGAGGGTAAGTAACTGCCAAACACCACAGAGCTGACATGAATCTGGATGACATTTGAACTCAGAAGGACTAATTCTAGCACCCTTGCCCTTGACCTTTTTGTTACGTTATTTCAATACCATAGCAACCTTGGTATCAGACACTAGGCTTCTTTACAGGTATGATCTCTTCCACTTTTCTTAACAACCTTGGTAGGCAGGTAGCATGGCTTATTTTTATTTTATAGATAACATAATTAATCACCCTGCCTTCAACTTCTTTCAACTTAACAGTTATTTCTATTTGAGTAAAAGATTAATAAAATATCTGTAATGAACTGAACAGAGTTTAGCAGCCTATATATGCATATGACTATTGGCAAATATATAAGAAATATTCTCTTATAAATTCATGCTATGTAAATGTATTTTTGACAGGTGAACCCAAAGGCCTCCATTGAGTTTATCAAAGTCTAAATATAATTGATCCTAAATAGAATCCAGCAGTGGGCGAAGAATCAAAGATTCATTTCTTATCACCTTTTACTACCTAAAAGATCCTTCTTTATTAACCAGCTAATGAAATAAGATTGCATCAGTAAATTTCCCTGGAGGTGAGACTTCAGCACAAGTAGCCGACAGGTATGCTATAGCTGCGGACGCTTAAAAGGAGCAATACACAGTCACACATGAGCAGGAGTTTTGCTTAGTTTGTTTAAAAAGAGAATTTTCTTTAAAAACCTTCTGGTTTCAACTGTGATTCTCAATCTTGATGGAAGGCTGCACCTTGGCTTCAAGTATATATAGATGGAGCTATTCTTTTTTGGTACTAGGGACTGAACCCAGGGGCGCTTAACCACTGAGTCACATTGCCAGTCCTTTATATTTTTTATTTTGAGACAGGATCTCACTGAATTGCTTAGGCTGACTTTGAACTTGTGATCCTCCTACCTCCGCCTCCCAACTCACTGGATTTACAGAAATTAATCACTGCACCTGGCAAGGACTTTTTATTTTTCTATTTTAAGACAGGGTCTCACTAAGTGCTGAGAGTGGTCTTAAATTTGCTATCCTCAGCCTCCTGAGTTGTTGGATTACAGGTGTGCACCCACTGTGCTCACCTAGAGGGAATTTTATTTTTTTAAAAAATATACTGATGCTCAGTATGGTTCCATGCTCAGACAGGTAAAACTGAGGCATCAGGACATTTTTTTAAAAGAGAGAGGGACAGTGAGAGACAGAGAGAGAAAGAGAGAATCAATTTTAATTTAGTTTTTAATGTGGCCCTGGTTGCTCCAACACTGTTGTATACATGGTGCTGGGGTTTGAACCTGCATGCTCATGCATGCCAGGCAAGTGCTGTCACTGCTGAGCCACCACTTCAGCCCCAATATCAGGGTATTTTTAAGCTCCCTGGTATTCTAATGCACAAGTTGGAGAAGCACTTGATTAAAGCAATTCCTATCCCATTTCTGGGGGCTTACAGTGGTGAAAGGAATGAGGTCTAGCTGGTGAATGCAGAGGTGGAGTTTGGGGAAATACTAGAGTCTTAGTCCCCTGAAAGTCTGCTTAAATTTCATTATCAGGCATATTTTAACCAAAAATAATTATACAAAACATTTGAGTAGTCAACTGCCAAAATGTTTTTCTCCCCTTACCAGAATTGCTTCCACTGGAGGGCAGTCTCCTATTGGGAAGAAATGAATGGGGACACTTCTTCTTACCAGAACCAAGTTTAAAATATTGACTGGAACACCGGCCTGAGTTCATTTCAACACAATATCCTGAGATGGAATATTTGGGGTGAGAAGAATTTGTAGACATATCAAGACATTGCCAAATTAAACATTTATTTCTTTCAGCTAAAACTAACAAGATAAAATCTTAACCCACAAGATGAATTTGTATGGAAGACCCGGAGGTATACAAACACAACAACAAATAGAAAGTAACATTGGCTGCATGCCTACTATGTGTCTGATCTGATACTGATTTAAACATCAGATTAGAAAAATTCTTAGAACATCCTTAGAACAATTCTGTATTTGATAAGTGAGAAAACTGAACCTGAGAAATTAAAAGAAATTTGTCCAAAACCGTATATCAAATAAATAGCTGAGCTTGGACTTGAACTCCATCTGTCTAACTCCAAAACCAACCCTTATAATCATCCATGATACAGCTTTATAATCTGAGTCAGAAGCAATTCAGTCCCGGGCTCTAAGGAGGCAAGCATCTGAATCAGAACACATCGACACTAGGAAATGTGAAAAGCTTTCTCAGTATCAGATCATAAAAGAAAAAGAAAGGAGGTGAAGTGGGCCAAGTGAGAAATTTCTTATTCACTTTACTGCTTTTTATATTTTAGAAATTTTCACAAGCTGTTTGTGGTTCCTCTTCATTTCTCATGCAACTCTCTACAATTTAACTAAGGATGAATTTCACATTCCTATTGCTGTAGGGTTAAATCATTGTACAGGACCTTGAACTAGCAGGTCACATTTCCCCAAATACTTATTTCCTAGATCAGGAATTTGAATTGCCAAACATTTTCTACAAAGGACTGGATAATAAACATTTCCGGTTCCGCAGGCCCCCAGTCTCGGTTACAACTTCTTATCTGCTGGTGTAGCACCAAAACAGCCAGAGGTGATATGATGATACAGGTGATGGGGCGTGGAGTAGAAAAGGCTGTACTCCAGCAAGGCTTTATTTATGGTCACTAAAACCAGAGTGTCACATTATATTCAGGTGTCACAAATTATTCTTCTTTCAATTTTTTCCCTAACCATTCAAAAATGTAAAACACCGTCCTTAGCTCCCAAGCCACCCAAAAATAGTCTTGATTCATGGTGGATTATATTTGCCAACTCTTGTCTCAAATGATAAGATTTCCTGTGTTTGAGGCATTGTCCTAATGCAAAGATTTTGTTACATTCAAAGACCTCATCTATTACATTCAAAGATCTCATTTTTTCATAGAGCAAAAGGATCCCCAGCTACCTGTGTAAGATATGTCAGAACCAATCGCTTCCCAACACTATTTTTTAAAATTATAGACTAATTCTATTTGTAGTAAAAGCATCACAGATCATGTGAGCACTCTAGGAAATATTAATCATAACAAATAAATAATATCAACAGCAAATTTAAAACATTTCATCACATATAATTAAAACATGTTTTGTTCTTTAAATCCTTATTGTGGAAGAACTACAAAATTGGGATCTTAAAGACGAGAGTGCCTTTTTTAAATGTATTTATTTATTTATCTATACCAGGTGTGCTCAATCACTTAGCCAAATCCCTAGTCCTTTTAATCTTTTATTTTGAGGCAGGGTCTAAGTTTCTGAGGCTGGCCTTGAATTTGCAATCCTTCCGTCTCAGCCTCCCAAGCTGCTGGGATTGTAGGTGTGCACTGCCACACCTAGCTAGCCTATTACTTTTAAAAGGCATTCTCCAGAGCCTTATGTACCTCAGTTACAGGACAGGTGTGGTTCTTCCAGGAAACAGCTCCTCAAACTGACCAGGGGCTAAAAAAGTTCTAGCACGAGTTTGCTGGAGCCAGCTCAAACCTGCTCATGAGACTAATGTATTAAAACTCTTCAGGATTTTGTGAGCCAGTTGACATGGGCTGATGACCTGAAATCGGTCATAGCAGGAATACCTGTACCATAAAAATCCAGAAATTCACAACTGCTATAAATTAGGATTTTTTTCCCAAGTGCCTATCAAACATTGACCAGCACACCTTCACCTATTACCTCCTCACAACAGAGAAACTCCTCTGAGATCTCAGTTAAACACTACACACACACTCATTCATACACCCTCTCATCAAAAAGGCAGGCAATAACTGTGGGTCCAGAGAAAGGAAGGGGCGGCCCCAAATAAGAAGCAAACAGATATAGGATCAATCACTGTTTTAGGTCCTGCTTTAGTCACTGCTTCTTTGGGATCCCAAATGCATTCCCATTTTATAATATGGAAAACTTGCAACTGAGCAATTTTGCTTAGAATCAAAACTTCATCCTATCCTATTATCTCCTCTAGTTTATGTGCTCACCTGACATGGAAAAACCAAAAGAAATGACAAAGGCCTGCGCTGCATTTGCAAAGGTGATTCAGGCGGTACCTTTTCACTTCTGGATAATGCTAGCTCATTACCTGCAACCTCCAGCCCATGGCCTTTTTTATTTTTGCTACTACTGAATGAAAATCCTTACAATGTAATATCTAACATTAGAGCATCTAATGTTCCTGGGCAATATGTTTATTTTTAGGCAAGAGGCTCTCTGATTACTGCTGGTTTCCGGTCTCACTCCACTAAACTACATGAGCCCATGAACCTAATCTAAACAAATCATTTTGAATTTACTTTTTCTGCATTTGCTGCCTTCATCTTAGTTTTACATCACTTCAGGCATCAAGCAAACCTTTTTAGTAAAACCCTTTCCCTTTAACTTTGCAAGATTAGAAAATAAAAAAGAACATTTACTACTAGGTCAGCTGGAATATCCAAAAGGGGATTATATCCCCATTTGTCAGTAAATATGACAACCATTCACAGGAGAGTACACTAAAGCTGCGTAGTCTATACCTAATTCTGAAACAAATTTCTTTCTAAGCTTTAGGAAAGAATATCCAATACTTGAATGTTCCTGAAACTTTACAACAACATATTCATGCATAATCAGAAATTTGTAGACTCAAATAAATCTACCTCCCTGATCTTCAGAAAGCAATTTTTAGAGCCAGACACAGATGTATTTTGTTGGAGTTCAACTGAAATTCTTTAAATTATATGGCCATAGTGGTGCTCACCCTAGTTTATTAATACAGAACTTTAATTATTTATTTATAGACACATATGGTGTTATTTTTCATATGGATCCAAAATTATGTTATGCATTCTATTAATGCATATTTAAATGACATTCTGAGATTCACAAAGTCTTACAGCAAAGAAAAGAAGGATCTTTCAACTCAGTGCACATACCTACAAATTAAACCAAGCTTGTCACTCAAATGTACATCTCAAAATGAAGTTAACACATAAATTCTAGCTCCAATTTAATTTCAAAATAAACTTTCTTGCATCCTATGTTTTTTTCTTCTTCTGTGATCAGTTCAAAAGTAAAACGTCGGAATCAGGTACTGGGAACCTCTCATTGTCTGTGGAAGTATTTCTCAAAGTTCCTTCTAGGGAACACTATCATGACAATTGTTATACTTGTTTTACTAATTTTTTAAAAAAATAATAAACTTCTATTAGTTTATTCTATTCTTTGGGGACTTTTCAGAGCCTTTCATATGCTAGTGTGCATTGGGGTTCTCTAAGTTGGGTATTTGTTTTGTTTCATTTATTTGTTTAGTTTTTTGGTGATAGTTATTGTTTTTTGCTTTGTTTTGGTTTGGTTCATGTGGTACTTGGAGATTGAGCCCTGGGCAAGAGATCTACCACTGAAAGGTACCCGCAGCCCCTTAGGTACATTTTAAACCAAAAGAATGTTCTTTCCATGGAGCACCTCAAAGGACAATTGTCCCATGACGCACACTTTGAAGAATGCTGATTCACAATACACGGTTGAAATTTAAACAAGACCCAAGATCACGTTACAGAAAGAGGAAAGCCCACTGAGACTCCTCCTGCAGGAGCTCTGGCAGGAGCAGGCTGATGTAGGAGACTACCAAGTTCCTGTTCATCCATCTCCAGATCCTACCAAAATGAATAAATTAAGGTGGACAGGTAGGAGATCAGCAATCCTATAAAATAAACTTCCTCCAATCGACTTGATGCTTCCCACAACTTGCTCATCAAGCCAGTCCCTCATCCAAAGAGACAGATGTGTTCTAAGTCAGCCAACTTCAAAGTTAGAGATTAAACAAACACCTCTGAGCTTCACCTTTAACTACAGAGAGTAACTAGAGATGAAGGAATTCAAACATCCTGCCTAAGATCACAAATTTATCAGAGGGAATATTTTATTCTATCTAAGCTGTATGAAGGATAAGTAATTGCTTGATATCTATTTCACAGGAATGAACAAATAATTTTTAAAATTGTCCCTATAGTTTAGGAGCAGCATTTAACAGTAAAGTTGAACAGGCCCTTAGAAGCTATGCAGCTGAACTTTCTCATTTTACAAATGGGAAAATTGAGGCTCAAGGAATTGAGTGATTCCATGAAGGTCATACAAAATCTTGGTGGTAGATTCAGTACTGTGACTCAGATCTCCTGACTAATGTGTCCACTGAGCTAAAGGAAGTGGTTTATAAGCCTGTGTGATTGATCATAGCTGCCTCTATTTCTTGCTCCTTTATTCATATAATTAGCCACCACTTATTGAATTTTTGCTAAATGCCCAGGCTCTGTGCTAGACTATCTGCATATATCTTTCACTTCATCCTCTGACTGTAAAAGGACTGTTACGGTTTGGCTAAGAGGTGATACCAAAGCTCTATGTTAATGCAGGACTATTCAGAGGTGAAATGATTAAGCAGTGAAAAACTGTCAGTCTCTCCTAGTTTGAATGGACTGAGCAGGAGGAAACTGTAGGCAGGTTGGCTGTAGATAGAGCAGGTGGGTCAATGGAAGCTTGTCCTGAAAGTGGGTATCTTTCCTGTGACCTCCTCCCCACTCCCTTTCCCTCTGCTTTTGGATTCCACCATGAGTTGAGCTGCTTTTCTTCGCTGGTCCTTCCTCTATGATGTTCTGCCTCACCTTGAGCCCAGAGCAATGGAGTAGACTTACTATAGACTGAGAATTCAGAAACCCTAAGTCCCAGATAAACTTTCCCTCCTCTAAGTTGTTCTTTTTCGGTATTTTGGTGATAGTGATGCAAAGTCACTGAAACAGGGACTTTAGGCCTGCTTTTCTAAAAGCACAGACTCTTTACTTGGACCTGTAGAAGTCTAATGGCTAACTAAAAACAGGCTGCACATAGGCCTGTCTCCATCTTGCCTTTCTGATGTTTTCTTTCTCTGTGTCATTCTCTCCTGCAGTCACCTTGATTCCAGGAACAACAGGTCTGATGGATAAACATCTTATGATGAGAGTTGGTGATGCTACAGAAATGGGGGTCCTGAGGAGGTCCCCAAAAGAGAGATAGACCTCAACTTGGGTCATGATAGTCCTTGATGTCATTTCAAAAAGGAGTTTATGTGTCTCAAAGTCAAATTGATTTTATTGATTGAGAGAGAATTACACCTTACAAGAGACAGGGGGGCATTGAAGAGGAATGCACTAGCCATATCTTAGATGGGGTGTTTATACCAGCAAGATCTTTGGTGCAGAGACAAGATCTAAGAGGGGTTTTTCAGTTCTCCTTTGTGTCGGTAACTGGACGTGTCAGCTATAACTGGTGTGTTTGTCAGCTTTACATCACCCTGACCAAAATACACAATAAGAACTACTTAGAGAAGGAAAAGCATATTTGGACTTACAGTTTCAGAGGTTCAGTCCATAATAAGCCAGCTCCTTTGCTCTGGGCCTGAGGAAGAGAGAACATCATGGCAGAATGGTGTGGTGGAGGAAAACTATTCAGCAGATGGAGACCAGCAAGCCAAGAGAGAAAGGGAGGAGACAGGGACAAAATGCATGATCCCCAAGGCACACGCCTAGTAACCCGCTTATTCCAGCCATTCCCCCTGCCTCAAGTTAGCATCCAGCAATCCCTGCAAATGGATTGATCCCGGGATTGCGGTATGGCTCTATATAATCTAATCATTCCACCTCCTGCACAGCACAGGAGCTTGTGTGGGACACTTCATATCCAACCACAACACTGGGGGTTCTCTTCTTTTCTTTGTTTTTGATGTGTTTTGATGTGTTGTGGGTAAGGTCTAAAAATTGATTTAATAGTATTGTTTGTGATCAAGATACGTGAAAATGATAAATCTGGACTTTCAATCCATGTGAAAGTGGACTTTAAATTATGGCCGCTCTTGTGTTGTCCCACGTCTCCTGTCTATCTAACCCTACATCTTCTATCATAACTCAGAACTAACGACATGCCCCCCTGGCCACAGCACTTTCTGCTCACTTATAAGGGCCAGCCAGACCATCCTGAGGTAATGATCACCCAGATCATGACCTGACCAAGTCTGCCAGCTATGCAAGCCCCCAACCTTTGATGTATAACCCTAAGACTACTTGCTATTAGCCCCTCAGAGAGAGATCGACTTTCAAACCTTAGTCTGTTGTTTTTCTCCCCAGCGTGGCCACAGTTAGAATCAATTTCTTTCCAGTCTTCGATATTAGTCATCTCTTTGGCCTTCTGGTGCAGGTGGTCAGACCTGCTCTTTTGGGACCCTTGGGTTGGGCCTCCAGCCTAGGACTCCAGTTACATGACTGTGGTAACATGGGCAGTCTTATTTCACAGGCACAGGTGAGGTGGGGGGATTCCATCTCAAGTCCAAGATCACACAGCTTGCCATGAGTAGAATCTGTGTCAGGTGGCAAGTGGGCTTGATCATACAGCCCACACACTTCATGGGCATTGTTCTTTTCTCTTTCCACTCCTCTTCTGTCACTCCTTCCCCTTCTTAGCTATTGCCATTTAAAAGCAGTTGTGATAAAAAACACACGCACACACACGCGCGCACACACACACACACACAATCAAAGGTCAGCTGTCCATAACTTAACTCAAATGTTCTTTCTTCCTTGCTCTTAGAGACAAATTACCATATTCCATCACTTACTTGGATCAAGAAGGACTTAGGCTGCAATGAATATGCATGAAAGAATCTCAATTCATCATAAGTTGGGCACTGTGGAGGAGCTGTTTTCTTAGTTCTTCAGAAACTGAACTTGTTCATACTTCCATTCTTGTTCCCCATATTCACTAGAGATCAAGTGACCTAAAATGGATGAAGCTGCTAACAATTTATTTCCTATTTCTTTAAAATGTAGGTCATCAATAATGGAGGCACGTGGTCAAATGCCTTGAGAGTCTAGAGATAGGTCCTAGAAAACACCGCTCTAATATTCTCAAAGATAAGAGGAGGAGTCAGGGAGTCAGGGAAGGAGGGAGGAGGGGCCGAAAAGCAGTATGCAGATCATCTGCATATGAACCCTGAGAGGCTGGGGCTCTGGGACCCTACCCCAGACCAAGCCTGAATCTGCGGTGGGACCAAGAGCTCTTCATTTGGACAAGCTCCCCTGCGGATTATGTTTTACACCAAAGTTGATCTATCCTAAGAGTGATTTGTTGCTTATAGGACTAAAACATTTCCCAAGTTTACTTCACAGATCCAGAGTTCAGCCTCAGGCAAAACTGGTTATAGATACAGTATTGTCACTTAACAAAATTGGAGTGAATACAAGGAATGGAGACATCCCCTCAGAGATACTGCTCTTTGAGACCTGAAGGTTCTACCTAGCAGGCAACATTGGCAGGAGGTCATTCAACAACAACATTAAGCAAGAAAACCACCTTCCTTGTGCTAAATTTAAATGCAGCTGGAAACCACAGTCATTTGCTGCTAAATGACATTTTGGTTAAGAATGGACCATATATAGGATGGTGGTCCTATAAGATTGTGCAACCTAGTGACAAGGTAGCCATCTTAGTTTGTGGCACACTCTCTGTGGTGTTCATACGATGACATCATCACATTTCTCAGAACATATTCTGGTGATTAAACAATGCAAGATTCTATTTCAATGTCAACCTTACATAGTGGATGAAAGCACAGAGGATACGTTGAAACGGATGCAAAGCAGGTGGAGTGAAAAGTGTATTTCTTCCCTCTCCACTCCTCCCAGACCTAACCACTTATCTCTTGCACTCCAGAAATAGATTTCACAGAATCACATGTATTTGCGTTCCCTTCTGTTAATGTAACACCACGATCCTACATCACAGGGATATACCTCAAATTGCTTAACCAGTTCATTTTTGATAAACTTTCTTCCAGTTCTTTGCTAACACAAATTATGCCATGAGGATGACTTTCATATATCTTTGCCTACATGTGAGGATTTATCTTTAGGATAAATCTGTAGAAGCAAAACTGAAAGGGCAAAGGATGCATGCATTTTTGTTACAAATAATGCCAAATGTTTTGTCCAAAGAAGTTATAGCACTTTAAACTTTTATTGGTAGCATATGATACTACTTGTTTCTCCTACCCTTTACCAGAACACTATAGCTCTAATTTAATTTGTCACAGTGACTTCTTCCTGGAGAAGTGTTGGTCAGCAGACATGAATGAACTTGACAGCTACATCTCTCCTGGAGAATGAGCATTAGTGGCGTGGAGTAGAGGTGGACTTCTCGGATTAAGCAATGGTGTTTCCCTCATTCTCTCCGCACCTTTCCTGGTTGAGTCCTATTTAGGAATCTCCTTAGCCTGCCTCCTCCTGGAAGCCTTCCTTATTCCTTGAAGTCTTGATTAGGAGCCCTTTTTCTGGGATCCTGTGCTCTGTCTCTCTGTGTTTATCTATCGACTCAGCCGTGTCCTCCTTCCGGCTATTCCATCTGCTATGAATTAAGTAACTCTAAGTGGGTGGCCTAGGTTCTTATTCTAGTTAAATTTACAAAGTTGAGTTTCTGGGCTTGAAAACCTAGGGGAACAGCGATGCTATCAGTAGACCATACATCTGTGAGACTGTTAGTAGGAATCTTCTTTTAATTTGCTCTTTGAAAACCTGAATTACAAAAGCGGAAGTAATTGATGAGAAGGCTCTCATCAATTAACCATTTAAAACTATAACAAAATTCAGATAATTTCAACAATAATTATGAATCCAATTTTCTTTGTCCAAGTCTTACAACAAGAGAGAAAGTCTATTGGATGTTTCACAGCAAACTTCCTTAGCAGACATGAAGGCCTGGGATGTACCTCACTCGTAGAGCTCTTGTCTAGCATGTGCAAAACCCAGAATTGAAAAAAATATTACTTAAGAGACAAAAAGAATCTAGGTCAGATTTTACCCACAAACTCAGTGTTCTGCTTAATGGATTAAAAACTTAACCAAAGAGCTGGAGCGGTGGCCCAGCAGTTTGGAGCGCTTGCTTGACATGTGTAAGATCCCAGGTTCAGGCCCTAGCACTACATACACAGCTGGGTGTTGGAGAAACAAAGGTAAGATGAAATAAAAATGTAAAATTTATTCTCTTTCTCTCTCTCACTTTAAAGAAAAAAATGCAATCAAAATTCATACTAGTACTGGCACTGATTATCACAACAAAAAAATAGAACCCCTCCTTTTCCATCACCTCTGCACTCCTTCCCCAGGGAATAATAGATAATATGCTATTTCTTCCAGTAATTCTGAAGATGTTATTGATTTATTGTTTATTTTCCACCAAGTCTATGCACTTAGGAGGAAACAGGGCATAATGTATATGTACTTTCAGAAAACTGCTTTAATGTTGTAAATAATATTCCAAACCATTAATGAGACTTTTCAGAGGTGCCTGCCTTGCAACTGGGAATTGCTTAAGCACTGGAAATCCAATCAACAAATATTTATTTTGCACATCTATATGCATGCTTAAATATTTTTTCCCACAAACAAAGTAAATCTCTCCAGGAAAACACATTCATTCAACACATATTTACTGAGCTCTCACTATGTGGTACTATAAGTGCATTACGGTTTGGATCTTTAATGTCCCCCAAGCTCATGTGTTGAAGGCTTGGTCCCCCAATGCATCAGCATTTAGAGGTGACTGGATCATGACAGCTCTGCATGTGGGACTGGATGAATACAGCTCTGGATTCAGTTTAATGAGCTATTGGGAGATAGTGGAAACTCTGAAGGTGGGGCCTCGTTGGAGGAAGTAGGTCCTTGGGAATGTACCCTTGAAGGGTGTATTTTGCCCTGGACCCTTCTTCTCTCTCTTTTCTCTCTCATTGCTTCCTGACCACCATGAAGTCAGCAGCTTTTTTCCACCATGCACTCCCTGCCATGATGCTCTGTCTCACCACAGGTCCAGAAATAGCAGAGCCAAGGTGCCATGGACTGAGACCTTGAATAACCTCAGACAGAACAAACCTTTCCTCCTTTAAGTTGTTTATCTCAGGCATTTTGTTACAGTGACAGAAAGCTGACTCACACTTGCTTCAAAAGAGAGGAAGCCAGAGGCCCTGCTCTCTAGTCAGGAACAGCCTGAAGGAGAACACTACCAAGTCCACAGTCCCCTAGAACACAGAGGGACAGAACACAGGTGGTGACAGGATCCCTGAAAAAGGGCTCCTATCCAATCACAGAGGGAATCAGGGAAGGCACCCAGGATGAAGCAGGCCAATAAGTTTCCTAAAAAGGATTCAGACACGATAAAGAACAGTCCAAATCCAGGAAATGCTATTGCTTTGTCATAGAAGTTCATCTGAATCCCAAGAAAGTCCACAATCACATCATACCCACCAGGGATGTAGTGAGCCAGAGTTACAACATATACAACCCCACGACATAAAACAAACCTCTAAAAAGTTTTCTAAAGAGTTGAGTACACTAATAAGAATAAAAGAAAAGCATAGTGCCCCTCACACAAACATTAAAACCATTGCCATTGCAAACACCATGTGTTTTCAACAACTCTGAAAACCTGAATAGGCATTTCACAGGTTCTTGAATACTTTGCTCCCATAACACTCGCCCTCTGCCATCCTACCCTTTGAAACTACAGCAGAAACCTCTGCCTTCAAGGCCCACCCTCTATGTGTATAAAACTTCCAGAACCTAATTAGAGAGAGCCATCGAGGATGATGATGGACTTAACAGACTGCAGCATATTTTCCTTGCCTGGTTTACATTATTTTAATAGCAAGGAGCCCCCCAAAGCAGGAACTGGTGCCAACCAAAGTCCCCAAAGAATATCAACAAGAAAAAACAGCCGCTGAGCTGTATGAATCCACTTGTACAAACTCTTACATACACATAATAACCAGCATATGAAGTGTAATCCTTACAGGAAAACAATTCAAACTCCAGGTGCAGCACGGGGCCCTTCCCATGTCCCGGACAACTGACATCAGTAGCTCTTCAGCATGCCATGTGGTGAGGCAAGAGGAAAATGGAACAGGAAAATGAAATGAGCCCCCTGAGAGTCATTCTTTATTTGTTCATTCAAATACACCATGGAAGAGAGTGCTTTCCATAAAGGAATTATTCAATTTGACTTACTCCAACTTGTACTGTTTGGAGGAGAACTTTCTGGCTCTACCTCAGACAAGACATTTTCAAAAGCCCTGGAAATCGTCTGGCATTGAAAGGAGAGAGAGCTGGGCACAGTGAAGGAGTGGGAGGATTTACCCTTTCCATAGTGCAATGATTTAAGGGAATTAATTTGGGTTTCTAGAGTCATTCTGATTACATGGTTTATGTGCCAATGGGAACACCCTCCAATGTGTTCATTTTATAACTTATGAGGTGGAAAAGAAAATCAGATTTCAAAATTGCCCTATAAAGAGCTTGAAATGATTTATTTTATATGACCTTCTAACTAGACATTATATGTGTATTTATAACACTTCAAATTCCATGAATCCTATCAAAATAGAATATATGTGTGTGTATGTGTGTATGTTATTGTCTGTATACATGTATATATACATGCACATATGAACACATAGGTATATCTATATACATATATGCAAATATGTATATATACACACGTTCACCATACACCATGTATTAACGTATAACATGACATGACAATTTTCTGGAGGAGGTGCAAAAGAAAAGCATATCAGCTACTGGTTAAAAATCAAGTGTAACCAAATTCAATAGACAAAAAAAAAAAAAAAAGAATCAGTTTGTCCTAGTGGGCATCGAGGTCATCTAAACCCCAGGCTACGGTCAGATTTTATGTTGCCACCTGTCATGGTTTGAATGTGAGATCTCCCCTAAATGCTCACCTGAGACAATGCAGGAAGGCCAAGGTGAAATGTCTGGGTTATGAGAGCCTCAACCCAATCAGTGAGTTAATCCCTTGATAGGGATTAACTTGCAGCTGAAGGCAGGCAGGGTGTGGCAGAGGAGATGGGCCACTGAGGGCGTGACTTTGGGGGATATATTTTGAATCTGGCATGGAGTTTCTCTCTCTGCTTTCTGGATCCCTGACTTTAGCTGCTTCTCTCTGCCACACTCTTCCGCTAGGCTGTTTAGACTCACCTCGAGCCCTGAGGCATGGAGCCGGCCGCCAATGGACTAAGACTTCTGAAACTGAGAGACCCCAAATAAGCTTTTCCTGCTAAAATTGTTCTTGTCAGGTATTTTTGTTATAGCAGTGAAAAAGCTGACTAAAACACCACCCCTGGGATGGTCCTTAATGTCGTGGTCCAAGATGACATTCCAGCCATTCCAGTCAGAACAGGTCTCCAACCTTTCAGGATAGTTCCAGAAGTTGCACACATCCCTTCATTTCCAGTGGCTAGAATTTAAGTACACAGCCACAAATAGAAGCAAGGAGTCTTAGAAAAGTAATCTTCATGTGGTAATAGAGCCTCACAGAGGGAACAGAGTTGGATTATTCAAGAAGGGAAAGTCCCATGTAGAAAAAGGCTGACTCTGGAGAGAGTAAAGGTAAGGGCTTCACGAAATCTGCTTCTCTCACTGCCTGTAGCATTCACAATGGCAAAACTTTCTTTTTCTTTTCTTCTTTTTTTTTAATCCTACCATTTATTTATTTATTGAGAGAGAGAATTAATTTTATTTAGATTTTCACCCAGCCTTTGTTTCTCCGGCACAGTTGCATATGTGACGCTAAGGCTTGAACCCAGCTCCTCGCACATGGCAGGCAAGCACTCTAACCACTGAGCCACTGCTCAGGCCCCACATCAGCCTAATGACTTGAAAACATATTCTGGTAATTGTCACAGCTCTATGTTAACTGAGAATGGCTGCCACCTTCCAACAGTTGTCTGACACCGTGTATGACTTCCTGTTATTCTATCCTGTTGACCTCTCCTAGGAACAAAGTGGGAGGATATCTAGGTGCAGTTTCTTTTTTAGGAACACAGCTATGTCTAAGCAGGCATCTCTAGAATTAAGAACTCAGAGTCAGCCAGTGTACAAAAATCCTTCTCTCTCCTAGCACATTCTTAGTTGGGTCAGAAATTCAATCAAATTCTACTTCACAAATAAAACTAATACCTATAATATGAGATGGGAGGCTGCATTCATATTTCTAAAACCAAATAGTATCCCTCAAGTCATATAAATTTCTAGGTATGACTTCTCCCAGTGCTCTATCGACTGCTCATGGTATATGAAAGTAATTAGGCTTCTCAAAAGCCAGAGCTGCATTGAGAACTATATTTGAGTAAACATAAAAGAAAAGCATTCTGGTACTTTCAGTGTTTCCATAAAAGTTTACATCTATAAAAACTGTTGCTTCCCATTTTCTGTATAGAAGCCAATCCCTTTAGTTTCCAAAGGGGGATGCGTGACAATCTGTGGAATAGAGTATTGGCCTGCTGCCACCTAGCATGGCGCAGAGTCTGCTATCATTCAGGTCTGGCCAGGCCCTAAGTTAAATAAAGTATGTGCTACACATGTGGTTGACACCCACAGGGAAAACATTCGCTGTAACTCCAGCCCATGAGAGACTGTACATCAAGGGACACCGGCCAGGCTACATATAAAACAACACCCACAATCGGCAGCAACCAGCCTAGAGAGCCAAACGACAACATCTGCACCATTTGGCCCAGACATTCTTAACCAATACCTGCCAGCGTCCCCAGTCTTTGTCCCTCACTTGAAACTTAGCACCAACCTGAGAAAACTAAATAAGCTCCCCTGGCTACTTGCACAGGTTGATCCACTTCTGGTCGCCCAACTGTGCCAACAGCCTCCAGTGGGGCTGTAGTTTCCTCACTCCTTGCTTGCTTCTGAGTCTCTGACAGCCACATGTGATGGTGGTGACTCCCTGGTTCGAACAAGCTCAGAATAAACAGGCTTTGCTTGTTTTCATTTGGAGGTCTTCATTTTTTTTCAACACCTAATTCTCCCAGTTGGTCCTTTAGCTTCTGTAGAGGTTATGCTGCAAGTTCCCTCAGCTTTCCCCTCTCTGTCTTACAGCATCCTCATCTGGCGTCTGCATCCCTTCCCTCCATCCTTCAGTTGTCCTTCTTCCGCCATTCTAGCCTGATCCTTTCTTCCTTCCTTCCTTTCTTTTCTTTCCTTTTTTTTTAGAGAGAGAGAAGGATAGTAAAAGAGAAAGAGAGAATCAATTTTTTAAATTTAGTTTTTCATGTGGCTTAAGTTGCTACGACACTTTGTTGTATACATGGTCCTGGGGTTTGAACCCACGTCCCTGCGCATGCAAGACAAGCACCAAAACCACTGAGCCACCATTCCACCTCTAGACTGTCTCTTTCAACTGTATTCTTCTTCAATGTTCCTCCTCCTTCTTCCTGGATCTTTTCTTCTAATCTATTATATCCTTTTCTGTTTCCCATAGATGTCAATAGGACAGAAGAGGGATAGTCCCATGTCGTCCACTGGGTCAAGCACAGTGGGGCTACTGCAAGGACAGGATATGAAAAAAGAGGATCCAGGCCTTGCCAAGAAAAGGGATCATTACAGACTGATTTACTTGAATAAATGTTGAGACAAAATTGGGCAGCCAAGACCTGAAGCTAAGAAAACAAAACTCAGGAGCTGATAACAACCAATCCAAGGATCGAGAAAGTGGAGTGGGTAAAGGTGGACCAAGGGAAGAGGAATCAGAGGAAAGAACTTCCTAAGGGAGACTGAGCTGTCCAGGGTGAAACCTGAGAATGCCACATTCACCACTGTGTTTTCTAAACTCATCTTTGGCAAAAGTCAATGAGACAAGTATCAAGGAAAAGAATATGGAAGATCACCAGGCACAGCTGCCCACAACACACTTTCTTTTATAACACAACTGATAGTTAAGCATTCAAATCCCAAAGTGGAATCAAACCCTCCCACAAACTTCCTCTTCTGTGGTTACGAAAAGCTCTCTTCTCACCATTTCATCTTCAAATTCCCCCCTTCTACTGATTTCTCTATTAATGCTTGTCTCGTACTTCTTACAAATAAAAGCACATTCAACCATGATGAACTTTTAAATTACCAACTTCTTTTTTTCTTCCTGTAATTAACCACAGTTTTTGAAAGAATCATCTGAACACCCAGTCTCTACTATCTCCTTAGCTAAACACAGGGCTGCTTCCTCCTCAGCCACTCTAATAGAATTGCTCCTTTTTCCCATTTTTTATTGGTGCGTTATAATTATACATAATAGTGGGATTCATTACGCCATATTCATACATGCACACAATTTGATCAATTTAATTCCCCAATACCTTCCTTTTGCTTCTCCTCCTGCCTCCCCCATCCCCTCGCTCTGCTCTACTGGTCCACCTTCTTTACTTATTTTTTTTTAAGAGGGAGAGAGACAGTCAGAGAGAGAGAGAGAGAGAGAATTTTGTTCCCTAGAAAGTCCCCATTTCCTCCTCTCCTCTCTTAATCTCCTTCCTCAACTCTATTGGTGGTATACCTTCTATTTTCCTGAGATCCCCCCCCTTTTTTTTTTTTAAGAGAGAGAGAGTGAGAGAGAAAGAGAGAATCAATTTTATTTAGTTTTTCACATAGTCTTTGTTGCTCTGACACTTAGTTGTATTCATGGTTCTGGAGTACCATGACCTAGTGCATGCCAGGCAAGCGCCACAACCACTGAGTCACGCTCCAGACCCCTGAGATCCCTCTTTCATTCATTTTCTTTTTCCTCCCTAGCTTCCGCCCTCTTCAAGGTCCCTCAGGCTCACTCTTGCCTTCCTCCGGTCCTGCAGGCTGCAGGTCCTCCTAATCCACCTTGCTTTCTCCAACCACAGCCTGTCTGTCAGGCAGGACTCTCTCCTGCACAACCACTCCTCTTCAGTTCAGCTACTTCTTATTCTTTCAGTCCTGCCCACTCCCCTTAGCCCATCCCTCAGTCTCTTCTGCTATGAAAATTCAACTCAGGCTCTAAACTCCATTCTGATTGTTCTTTCTTTTTGGATTTTCCAAACAGATGAGGCTGAGCATCCTCTTGCTGTTGAACCATTCACATTCCCGTGGGAGTTTCCTATGCAGCCTCATGGTCAGATGATTCACACCCATGAGCTCTGTTTCTCAGTTAAACCTAAGCTCCCTGTAGTGAATGGCTAAATCTGACCTATTGCTGTACTGCCAAGTCCAAGAATTGTACTGAAGGCACCACAGGTATGGGCTCTGGAGTGACACTTATACAGTAAGCATGACAAGTGTCTCTAGCTCTGAGCACAACACCCCATATGCTGGCCGTCACCATCATTATCCAGAAATAAGAGTTAATTCAAATAAACCTAACAATGTGAAGACAGGTGCCAGTATTGTTCCCCTGTACAGTTCCTACTTTGTTGGATTTCAGATATTTCAGTGAAAAAAAAAAAAACAATGATGTGCTTTGAACTATCTGGATGATAGCAAAAGGTTTTTGTTGTTGTTGTTGTTGTTGTTTTTGTTTTTGGTAGCAGGGATTGAACCTGGGAGCACTCAACCATAGCCGCATCCCCAACCTTCTTTAAATTTTTTAAATTTTGAGCAGGATCTCGCTAAGTTGCTGAGGCTAGCTTTGAACTTGCAATCCTCCTGCCTCAGCTTCCCAAGCTTCTGGGATTTTAGGTGTGCACCACTGTGCCCAGCTCAGATGCATTGTCTGTAAAATTATTTCATACAAGAGTGATGGTTCAGTGGGTAGCACACTTGTCTGGCATATGCGAAGATCCGGGTTCAAACCCCAGCACCACATACCCAGCTAAGTGTCAGAAAAATGAATGCCAGATGAAAAATAAATAAAATTGGCTCTCTTTCTGTCTCTTACTCTTTTAAAAAAAAATTCATATAGTACTGCCAGCTCATTTCCTGCGCTCATGGACAGTAGTGGTCTACATGGCTATGTATTCTGGAAGGACAGGGGAAGACAGCCTAAGGTAATAAGAGAGACAAAGCATGAAGGACACTGAAAACAATCTGTTATAGTTAATATCAGACAACATCAATATAGGGAAAAAGTGTGAGTTGAAAGTTCTTTTTCATAACCCTTCATTCCTAGAACCCTAAACCCTTTCACTGATTTCCAATAATAACAGTGTGAACTTTTATTATAAAATTCTTTTCAGAACAGCTAATATGCCTTAGTTTAATGTTTAATAGTAACACATTTAGGAGAGAAGCACTATTATTTTATAGATAGAAACCTCAGGCTCCTATTAAATTCAATAGCCTGCTGAGCTTCTACCTAGAAAGGAGCAGAACTAGAACTTGAACTCTGGTCTTGCACACTTGAAAGTTCTTGCTCACTTTTTTTTTTCTTTAAAGAGAGAGGTACAGTGTGTGTGTGAGAGAAAGGCAGAATCAATTTTATTTAGTTTTTCACATTGCTTTCATTGCTTGGAGACTTTGTTGTGTACATGGTGCTGGGGTTCAAACCCATGTCCTCGTGCATGCCAGACAAACGTCATAACCACTGAGCCACCACTCCAGCCCCTCTTGCTCACTTTTAATCATCTCTATTACCTCTCCAAAAAAATCCAGTGAGGAAATAATCATTAATCATGTAAATAAATTATCCAATTCTTTATGAAAATGATTGAGTTAGGTTCTAGGAGGAGCCAAATAATTGCTATATCCAAGTTTCAGGCACCAACACCAAGGAAATTCCAGGGGATTAGAATTATTAACTGTTAACATTTAAGAACTACTCAGGCTCTTCATTTAATGCAGTCTGAATGGGAGCTTATCGAACTCTAAAATCTATCTTATCAACCTACCTAAGCTTTATTCTTTCCACTTTATCTGGACCCCATTTTGAGATTTCAAATAATTAAACTATGCAATTTGTATGCAAGGAAGTTAAAAGAACCAGGAGATATGGAGTCAGAAGTCCCAGTACATCAGGCAGAAAGTACAACAAGAAAAACAGGTTGCTACTACACGAAAAGAAATAAGGAACATCACACAGGTATAAAATTAAAAAATGCTGACTGTTGTTAGCAGAGAAGGTCATAGAAGAATTATGCATTGGAGATTGGCATTTAGGCTAAGGATATTTAAATCACATTCATTCATTTGAAAACTGTTAAACAGATTTGAAAAGATGAACCATCAAAAGCTCCTGCCATCCGAGTTACACTGTAGAAATTCAGTTCCAGCCTTTATATTGCAGCGCACACAGCAACTTAATTCAGAAACAATCATAGTTTTTGCACAACTTAGAGCCTTATCCAGATTAGGGCATATAATTAAGTAAATGTGTTCTCTGCTTTAAAAGCACCACAATAATTGTTGGCAGGAAAGGTAACCATCAAGCAACAGGGTGATTCTTTTTCAAGATGTTTTCTCCCCTCTGAGTTATTAGAAACTTACCACGTTTTGGTTAAAATATTCATTCATGGGGAATATTAATTTTTCCAAAATGAATAGAATTATAATATTTTAAAATGTATTTCACCAATAGAAATTAATTTGAGTAGAGTTTTTGAACACAGTTAATTCCACTGGGCAATGAAAGTCACTTAATCTTCCATACTGTCACAAGAGCAAAGAGAAGCAACTGCATTTTAAATGTTTAATTAGAAATAAAATCAAGTTTACATCATATACCACACTGGTAGCAAGTAATGAAGATAAACATCCTTGCACATTATCAGCACTGAGAAACACTGACGAATTTTGCTCAGCTTACGCATGGCATAAAGAAATTCTATAGTGTTAAATGGCTTTTTGGATACCCCTTCTGAGTTGGGTGGGCTTGTTTTTCTTTTTTTCTTTTCTTTCTTTTTTTAAAAGAACTTGTGGCAGGGATAATTTGAAGCATTAGAATTTCAACAGTGACATTTTCTTGTATTTGAAAGGACTTTGTGCAATTCAGATAGGACTGTGTTTGCCTTTAGCAAACATACTGTTCACATTTGGAGGAAAACTGCTGATACCATCTCATGAAACTGCTCCAGCACTGCCAAATCACCAGCAGATGTGCTGCCTGCCAAGGGATTTCCCTACGAATGTTCTAATTTTCTTTTCTTCTATAAGTTTAGAGAAAGTTCATTCAAAAGCTGTTAAAATGTATTAATGTGCTATGTTCTATTACACCATACTGTGGACACTCTGGCAAAAAAGAAATTACATAAAGATTGGCACTGGGATGACTAGCCAAAACTTACAGTTCTATCCAAAGCAGAAACCTTCGCCACCCTCAGCCTTCCAGAAGGGAGAGCTCATTCATTCTATATGAGTTACAAAACATGCTTTCACAGTGTTAGAACACAAAGGGGCTCAAACACCCATTTAAAATGTTCTGCTGTTGACATTGCAGTCTAGGGAGATCAAAGGAAGTGTCCAGAGTCAATTGCCCAAAGCCAAGCAATGGAGTGACCTGTAGACACCAACTTGATCAAGAAAACAAAAGGTAGGGGGAACCTGCTACCTTCACACAAAGGAAGTGAGACTCAAAAATAAAATCCTTTGAGTTTGGACCTAAGACTTTTATTTAATACCAAATCAATGTTGTTGTTGTTTTATTGTTCCAATGGTGGCTATTATATAGGAGTCAAACTTCAAAAACCTCATTAGAGTTACAAACAAACTTCACCATTAAGGGAAGGATTAATGTAGCTTTCTTTAGTGAATTAAAATTGACTTCTGGGTGTTGGTACAAGGATAAAACAATATGATAATGACTGTTCCCCAAAGGAATTAAAAAGTTGAATTCTGTTATTTAAAAGGATAAATGAAAAAGGAAAAACAAAAAGAACAAATACTGGAAGTTGGAATGGAATCTAACTCAGTCTGATAAATAAGAATTCTCTACTGACTGAAAAGTATAATGAAAAGCTACGGCTCTTCAAGCTATTTAGATGCTCTGCCTGCTTCTTTAGGGCAGGATTTTGTATTTTTAAATTAATTTAATTTATTCATACATTATAATTATACATAGTAGTGGGATTCATTGTGATATATTCATACAAGCACATAATTTGGTCAATTTCGAGGGCAGAATTTTTTTGACCTCAGCACTACTGACATTTCCACAGCCAGAAAATTCTTTGCTGTGGAAAGCTGCCCTGAGCACTGTAGAGCCTCTATTCACTAGATGCAGCAGCCTATCTTCCCTGGTAGTGACAACCAAAAATGTCTCCAGGTATTGCCATATGTGTCCAAGTAATAGTGATAGTGATGGTGGTGGTGGTTGTGTGTGTGTGTGTGTGTGAGAGAGAGAGAGAGAGAGAGTGAGAGAGAGAGAGAGAGAGAGAGAGAGAGGAGTGATACAAAATCTCCACTAAATGAGAAGCACTGCTTTAAAGGAACAGCCCTGTCCTGACTGTACTGGTGGGGCTGTCACACATCAGAGGCCCAGAAGGTATGCAGAGCTCAGTAATCTCATGAATGGGGTCTTCCCAGTTTCCACAAGTGTGTCCGGGTGACAGCACCAGCTGCCAGTTCTTCTCCAGGTCTTGCTCTTCAATTCTATATTCTACCAAGCATTCTCCCAAAATTGTCTTTTTCCTGCCTAAGTTATTCAAAATTGGGTCTAGGCTTCCAAACAAGGAAATCTACCTGCTAAAAAGCTAAGCAGAGGAAAATTGTTTTCATTTGTATGGTTTAAAAAAAGGTACTGTATTTTTTGTATATGAACTGTAGAGTGAGACAGGATCATAGAATCACAGTCCTCCACTATGCAGAAAACTAATAAAAAGTAGTTAGAAAATGATAAGTATTTTTAATATCCTATAAGTGCCTAAAAACCAGTAAAGTAACATTAGCTTATTTTATAAATTTTAAAAGTATAATCTAGGAAAAGAAAATGAAGCTTCTGATAAGATCAACCCCAGCCCTACATACTCTCAGAAGCAGTAGTCAATCCTTCATACCCACAGGTTCTGTATTCTTGGATTTAACTAATTGAGAATATTTTTAAAAACTGGGTCTTACTGAACATACACAGCATTTTTTTCTTGTCATCATTTCCTACACAATACAGTGTAACAACCACTTACACAGCATTTACGTTGTGCATTGTGAAGTATACAGGAGGATGTACATGGGTTATATGCAAACACTATGCCATTTCATAAGGAACTTGAGCATTCATAGATTTTGGGATCTGTGGTGGTCCTGGAACAAGTTCCCCATGGATACCAAAGGGCAGGATAACTGTACTAACAAAAGAAGGTAACTAGTCAGAAGCCTGAGAATTTTCAAAATTACCCCTGTTATGATTTGGATGTGGAGTGTCCCCTGAAGCTCATGTGTTAGAAGTATGGACCCCAACACAGCAAGGTTCAGAGGTGGGACTTGTAGGCCATGATTAGGGCTCTGACCTCATCTGTCTATAATCCATTTGCTGGTCCACTGACAGCTGAACAGACTTCTAGGAGGGAGGACCAAGTTGGTGGATGTAGGGCACTGTGGGCATGCCTTCCTCCTCTTCCTCTCTCTTTCCCTCTCCTCCCACCCCCACTGCTTCCCAGCTGCCCTGAGCTGAGTGGCTGTCCTCTACCACACCCGTCCAGTATGTTTCTGCAAAGGCATCAGCTAATAATGGACTGAGCCCTCTGAAACAGGAGCCAAATCAAACCTGTCCCCCTCTAAGCTGTTCTTGTCAGTTGTTTTGGTCACAGTGATAAAAAGTGACTAACACAATCCCAAACTTTACAGAGGTATGGACTGAAGGGAGAGGGTGATGAAGCAAAACCGGATAAGACTGAAAAACTAGCTTTATTACAGGAGCTCCTGCATACTATTCTAAGACCAGACCAGGACTCCAAGCTCCCTCAGCCAGGTGTCAGAATTCAGGGGTAATCTGCACGCCAGTTCACAGCAGCCCCACCAACTGGGGGCAGGAAGGATCACCAGGGCTTTCCAACTTCCAGGGCAACATGCCAAGTGAGAGAATGTCTAAAAGTCCAAAGGAAGGGAACAGCCCTGGTTGAGGAATGGGCCTAGGTTCAGAATTCTAGGGAGACTCTCAGAAGATGGAGTAGGAGTCAGGCCCCTCAGCACAGACGGCCCACTGCCCACACTCCCTCACGGTCTATTACAGTAGCCTTCAAACTTTAGGGCCCTCAGAATTGCCTGGAAGGCATATGAAACACAGGGTGCTGGTCCTATATATAGCTTCTGATTCAATATGTTGAGATGAGTTCCAAGAATTTCCCTCATTAAGTGATACTGCTTTTCTGAGGACCACACTCTGAAAGCCAGTCATCTTTAGAAAAGTAGGTAGGAAGCAGCAGTTAGCTCAGAATAGGGAGGAAAAACTAGTCTCGAATAACTTGAAAAGGGATCAGGAAGATGAATATCCATTCACATCAGTTCAGTTCACACCACCCAATTTAACAGTGAGCAGGACAAAAAAGAAAAGGCATGACTAACTGTGCAGACATAATACCTGAATTGGGTGGGGAGGAGTAGGGCAACGGGGGAAGAGAACGGCGTAATGCCAAAGATGGATGAAGAACTCAGCGGAAGACAATAACCAGAACAGGCACACATCTCCCGCACATGTTTTCTAAAGAAGTTTTTAAGATTTTTTGATGAAAGCTCAAAATTAAGAAGATAAAACAAACATTTCTAAATTGAAAACTCCATATTTTGGAAAATTTTGATTTTTTTTATATTTTTGGATTTAGGGATACTTAAATATGCATAGTGAATGTATAAGAAAAAGACAAGGCATTTGTTAAAAAGCAAACCAAAAGCAGAGGAACATTTGGAAGACAGATAATATTACCCAACAAAATAATTGGTGTCCCTGAAACATGGGACCAGAAAAAGAAAAATGCTGAATTATCACAAAGAATATTTCCCTTAAATGAAGAAAAGGTAATTCCACAGAAGGAAATCATGGAACGTATTGAGCAAAAGAATGTGGCAATCCACATTATCATCCCAATTAACCTATTACACAAGGAGTAAACTAGTTACTCAGGCATTCAAAAATAAAGCAAGTTGATTACAACAGGGAAAAAAGGAATAAGTCCAGCTTCACACTCTGTCCGACAACAACTAATCTCTGAAAAGTAGAAGAGTCCCTTAACTTCAAAGGGACAGAAAATGTGACCCAAGAATGACCTATAAGCCAAATCAGTTATTTAAGTACAAAGGCAATGGGCAGATATTCCTAAAAATTAAACATCTCAGGTAATATAACCTCCTCAAGCCTCCCTTGGAGGAAGGAAAAATATCATCGCTTGAGGATGAAAGGGATCCAACTAAGAGCTAAGTCAAATATTCCTGAAATGTTGAAACCATGGTAAAAACACCAGTAGGGTAGGCTCCAAAGAAAAATAATTCCAGGAATAATCAAAGAGAATTGCATTTGTAAAACATAATGAGGCTCCATCTTCATGATTGGGATTAGTGCCCTTCTGAAAGAGATCCCAGAGAGCTAGCCCTTCCTTCTACTAAGTGAGATCCAGCAGGAAGGTGCCATCTACCAAAGGGAAAGCACACTCCCCCACATGTCAAATCTGCAAATGATTCCCAGGCCCCAGGAATATAGGAAATAAATTTCTGCTGTTTCTAAGCTACCCAACTATGATAGTTTGTTATAGCAGCCCAAAAAAGCCAAGGTAACATGTCAGAGTACAAATAACATTAGTACCAACAGTGAGAAGGAAGTGAGCGAGGTAGTCAGAAAAAATGAACAGACCATGTAATCTTTCCCAGCCAAGCATAACTCCTAAAATTGATGTAGTTAAAAATTCACAATGGCTTCAAATTTAATATTTTCATATTTTCTCTTAACCTTTACGAAAGCCTTTTTTAGGAACAAATAGACTTTATGGTGAAAAAATACATATCTGA
>PVKS010024100.1:0-31497 GCA_004027875.1 Aplodontia rufa | reverse complement strand
GGGGCTGTGGAGAGATA
Source organism: Aplodontia rufa (assembly GCA_004027875.1). Taxonomy (NCBI): domain Eukaryota; kingdom Metazoa; phylum Chordata; class Mammalia; order Rodentia; family Aplodontiidae; genus Aplodontia; species Aplodontia rufa. The sequence continues at coordinate 31,480 of PVKS010024100.1, read as the reverse complement.
GGCACACTAACACACTGTTGGTGGAGCTGCAGACTGGTACAGCCCCTCTGGAAAGCAGTGTGGAGAATCCTCAAAAAACTAGGGATGAGTCCACCATATGACCCTGTTATTCCACTCCTGGGTATCTTTCCAGGGGACTTAGAATCAGCATATTATAGTTACACAGCAACATCTATGTTCATAGCAGCACAATTTACTATTGCTAGGCTATGGAAACAACCCAGATGTCCCTCACTGGATGAATGGATCCAAAAATGGTGGTACATTTATACCATGGAATATTACACAGCAATTACAAACAATGATATTGCAGCTTTTGAAGGTAAATGGATGGCTGTGGAAGAGATCATGATGAGTAAAATCAGCTTAATCCAGAGAACTAAGGGTCGATTGTCTCCACTCATCTGTGGAGGTGGAGACTAGACCATGGACAGTGAGAAAGTTGGTCTATTAACATGTATTAAATCCAGATAATATGTAATGTTTTACAACCTAATACTTTTTTTAGAGATATTGTGGGAAGGGGAAGGGCGGGATAAGGGAGGGTAATCTGGGGGGGGGGCACTCTTGGGGGTAATTGCAATATCCAGAATATATACACATTTTATATTATTTTGTTAAAAACTTGTATGGTTGTTCAAAAATAAAATAAAATAAAATAAAATACTTAGGAAACTTGATATGAAGTTAAAGTGTAGCTCCTGGTATACATGTTCCAGCTTGATTTTGCTATTAAGGGAATAACAGATACTGGCCTTTTCTTCTTGTTCAATAGGAGGCTGGCAGATATTCTTAGAAGGATCTAAGAAATAGATTGGGTCAATTGTCAGTTTAATTGTCTAAAATCTTCTCTTAGACTCTGTAGAATAGTTTTCAGGAATATTTATTCTGATTTAGATATTTGTTCAGTTATTCTTTAAATTCAGATGTTCACTCCTTAGGGATAGCCCCTCTTCTGAAAGTGTTTTCTCATTTGTTTTCTTAAAGAGTTGAGTTGTTGTACAATCCTACATGCATATGAAGTAACAATATGATATGCATTTATTCCTACACCATAGTTACCCCCACATTGCCCACACCCCAGTCTCTTCATTCTTCTATATTATGCCCCTACAAGATATATAAATATCAATATATACACATACATATATATATATATATATATATATATATATATATGATTGCAAATTACCCAGAATTTAATGATTGCATAGGTATTATTGACTTCTCAGGGGGATAAAGAGTATGCTACATTGTTGATTGTCTCCCTATCCTCCCTCCCACTCCTGCCACCTTGCCATTCCCCTCCCCCATCCCTCATCTATATATCTATGGTTCCCCTAGAATGTGTGTTGATACTCCTTTGGTGAGTCTAATATATGAATTTGACTACTTTCCCCCAAGCCTGGGTTTAGTTCTAACCTCCACAAATGACGGAAAACATTCGACCCTTGACTCTGGATTACCCAAACTTTGCTCATCATGATTTATTCCACTGAAGTCCATTTATCTTCAAAGGCTGCAATATCATTATTTTTAATAGCAGAGTAGAACTCCATTGTATATATATACCACAGCTTTTGGATCCATTCATCCAGTGAGGGACATCTGGGTTGATTCCATATTTGGCTGTTGTAAATTGAGCAGTTAGGAACATTGATTTTCCTGTATCACTGTAATGTGCTGCTTGTAATTCCTCTGGAAAAATACTTAGAAGAGGGATAGCAGGGTTGGATGGTGGATCCAACACTAATTTTTTGAGAAGTTTCCAAACTGTTTTCCAGAGTGGTTCTACCAGTCTGCAATTCCACCAACAGTGTTCATATCTCCCCACAACCTCTTCAGCATTTGTTACTGCTTGTATTCTTCATCTTTGCCAGTCTGACTGGAGTGAGGTGAAAGCCTAATGTAGTTTTGATTTACATTTCTCTGATTACTAGCGATTTAGAACACTTTCTCATGTATTCATTGGCTTGCTTGATTTCCTCTGTTGAGAAGTTTCTGTTTAGTTCTCTGGCCCATTTATTGATTGAACTGTTTGCATTTTTGTTATTGTCATTTTTATGTTCTTTATAAATTTTGGATATTAGTCCCTTGTCAGAAGAATCACAGGCCATGATTACCTCCCATTATGTAGGTTTTTTCTTGACAGTTTTGACCAATTCCTTGGCTGAGGAAAAGCTTTTTAATTTTAAAGCATCCCACTCATTGATTTTTGATGTTGATTCTTTTGCTTTGGGAATCTATTCCCAAGAGCTGGATTGTTGGTCCTAATTTTTCATCCAGCAGTTGTAAGTAGCTGGTTTAATTCCTAGTTCCTTGATCCATTTTGATTTGATTTTTGTGCAAGGAGAGAGATAAGGATTTAATTTCAACTTCCTGCAAGTGCCCTGCCTGTCCAGTTTGTTCAGCATCATTTGTTGAATAGCCTGTCTCTTCTCCATGTTATATTTGGACCCCAGTGGTCAAGAATCAAATATTTAAAGATTTGTAGGTTTGTCTCAGAGTCTTCTATTCTATTCCATTCCATTGGTCTTCATTCCTATTATGACACTATGCTGTTTTTGTTACTACAGGTCTATACTTTAATTTTAGATCTGGTATTGGAAAACCTCACCTGTTTTGCCTTTCTTATTTAGTAATGTTTTGGCTCTGCTGGGTTTCTTCTTATTCCAAATGAATTTGAGAATGGATTTTTCAATATCTGTAAAGAATGACATTGGTATATTTATGATACAATTGCATTGAATCAGTATAGTGCTTTTGGCAGAATGGCCATTTTAATTATATTAATTCTGCTTAACTAAGAACATGGAATGTCTGTCCATCTTCTCAGATTTTCTTCAATTTCTCTATTCAGTATTCAATTTTAATTATAGAAGTCTTTTACTTCCCTTGCTAGATTAATTCCCAAGTATTTTATTTTTTTTGAGGATACAGCGAATGGGGATGTTTTCCTGATTTCTTCTGCTGCCCTTTTTATTGTTAGTGTATAGGGAAACTATTTATTTATGGGTGTTGATCTTGTATCCTGCTACTTTGCTAAACCTGTTTAAAAGCTCAAGCAGTTTTCTGGTGGAGTTTTTTGGATCTTCCAGATATAGGATCATGTCATTATCAAAAAGGGATAGTATGACTTCCTCTCTTCCTATTTTATCCCTTTGATTTTTATTTTGTTGCCTGATTGATTGATTCAGATAGGGTCCTGAAAACTATATTGAATAAACATGGTGAGAGTGAGCTGCCTTGTTTATTTCCTATGTTTAGTGGAAATACTTTGAACTTTTCTCCATTAAATATTATATTAACTGACAGTTTGGCATATATGGACTTCACAAAGTTAAGACAAGGTCCTTTGATTCCTATTTTCTCTAGAGGTATGAGCACAAATGGGTGCTAAATTTTATCAAGGGCCTTTTCTGTATCAATTGAGGTGATCATATGGCTTTTGTCCTTAATTCAGTTTAAGTAACAAAACACATTCATTGTTTTGCATATGTTGAACCAGCCTTGCATCTGTGGACTGAAGCCCACTAGATCATGATGAATTTTCTTCTTGATGTGTTTTTGAAAGCAGTTTGCTAGAATTTTATTAAGGATTTTTGTGTCAATGTTCATCAGGGATATTGGTCTATGATTTTCTTTCTTTTTTCTTCCTTTTTTTTTCTTGATAAGTCTTTGTTGGGTTTTGGTATCAGGGTTAAAATCAGCAACATTACAATTGTTTGAAGAAAAAGTAGGATCAACACTACATGACATAGGGGTCGGCTCCACCTTCCTTAACAAGACTCCCATGGCACAAGCATTAAAGTCAAGAATAAATAAATGGGATGCAATTAAACTAAAAAGCTTCTGCACAGCTAAAGATTTAGTCAAGGATGTCAAGAGATAACTTACAGAATGGGAGAAAATCTTTGCCTGCTACATCTCAGACAAAGGGCTAATATCCAGAATATAAAAAGAACTCAAAAAAACTAAACACCAAAATCATAAATAATCCAATCAATATATGGGTTATGGATCTAAATAGAAATTTCTCAATGGAGGAAGTCCAAAAAGCCCATAAACATATGAGAAAATTCTCTATATCACTAGCAATCAGAAAAGTGAAAATTAAACTTCACTGAGATTCCACCTCACTCCTGTCAGAGTGGCAAAAATGAAGAATACAAACAATGACAGATGCTGGAGGGGCTGTGGAAAATGAGGAATACTCTCACACTGCTGGTGGGACTGCAAACTAGTACAGCTACTCTGGGAAGCAGCATGGAAACTCCTCAAAAAATTTGGGCTGAAACTGCCTTATGACCCAGCTATCCCACTCCTGGGTATTTTCCCAAAAGAGCTAGAATTGGCATATTATAGAGATACAGCTTCATCAATGTTTATAGAAGCTCAATTTACTATAGCCAAACTATGGAATCAAACTAGATGCCTCTCACTTGACAAGTGGATTTAAAAACTGTGGTACATATATACAATGGAATACTACTCAGCTATTAGAGAAAAGGATATTTTGGCATTTGCAGCCAAATGGAGATGGAAAAATTATACTAAGTGTAATATCCAAAACTCAGAGACTCAAGGGCTGAATGTTTTCGCTCATTTGTGGAAGTTAGAATACAATCAGAAACAGTATGATAGATGGCCAAGCTAATAATAATCTCAACATGAATGAATTTTTACATGAACAGGGGGAACCTTGCCTATGATGCTGGGAAACAGAGGGAAAGTGGCAGGGAGTGGGGAAGGGAATAGGAAGGATATCAAGGAAGCTGGAGAGATAGAGTATGGGGGAACTTTTGACTTTCATGAGAAGTCCAACTAACATGGGGGTTAAGTTGGAGGAAACATGGAATCATGGAGAACCCAAGGGGAGAAACCATGGAATGGCATCAGCCTTGGCTTGCTCTGTCATTATACATTCCTGGACTTTTCCTCTTTGGAAGACTTTTAATTGCTATATGGATTTCAGTGCCTGTTTTGGGGATTTCTGTTTCATCCTATGTCAATTTGGGGATGTATGTGTTTAGAAATTTGTCCATGTATACCAGATTATCTAATTTAGAGGAGCGTTTTTCAAAATATGTTCTGATAATCTGTTTGATTTCCACAGGGTCAGTGGCAATCACCCCCTTATCATTGGTGATTGTGTTAATTTGCTACAATTCTCTTCTTCTTTAATTGAGATTAACTCGGGGTATGTCAATTTTACTTATTTATTTTTTTTAAGAACCAGCCCTTTGTTTTGTTGATTCTTTTTATTTTATTTTGTTGTTCTAAGTTTCATTGATTTCATCTCTGATCTTGATTATTTCCTGTCTTCTGCTGGCTTTGGGTTTAGATTGTTCTTCCTTTTGTAGGGATTTAAGGTAGAGCATAAGTTTATTTATTTGAGATCTCCCATGGATGTTAATGTAGGCACTCAGTGATATAAATTTTCTCCTTAGAAATGCTTTCATGCTGTCCCAAAGGTTTCAATATGTTGTGTCTTCATTCTCATTCTCTTCCAAGAATTTCTTGATTTCCACTCTCATGTCTTCTTTGATCCATTCTTAATTTAATGCAGTATTATTCAATCTCCATGTATATGTGTGTTTCCTTTTATGATTTTTGCTGTTAATTGCTAAGTTCTTGGCATCATGGTCTGATGATAGGATACATGGAATAATATCTACTTTTTTATATTTGCTGATATTTCCTTTGTGAACAAGAATATATTCTATTTTGGAGAAGGATCCATGTTCTGCTGAAAAGAAGGTATACTCAGACATTTTGGAGTGGAATCTTCTATAGATGTCTGTAAAGTCCATTTGATTTAAAGAATCATTTAGGTTTGCCTCTGAATGTGATTTGGTGTTTCTCTCTTGCAGCTTTTAATATTCTTTCCTTGATTTCTCTGTTAAGTATTTTTGATACTATGTATGTTGGTGAGCTCCTCTTTTGATTAGGCCTAGCTGGTGTTCTATATGCTTTCTGGATGAGCATATTTAATTCTATTTTAATATGGGAAATTTTTCTTTAAGAATTTTGTTGAGAATTTTCTTTATGCCATTTGTTTGCATTTCAACTTCTTCTTGTATCCCTATTACTCGTATATTATTTCTTCTGATTTCATCCCTGACATTTTGAAAATTCTGCTCATGCTGCATGAGTTTCTTTTTCTTTTTATTGTCTGTGCACGCAATCTTACTCATTCTATCCTCACTGTCAGGTGTTCTTTCTTCAAGAGCTGATGAAATTAGTCTATTGTTAAATTCTTCCATTGTTTCTTTTATGTGGTAGACTGACGATTTAAGCTCTGTTACTTCCTTTTTCAGTATGCCTATTTCTTTGATAATAAAGTTTCTCATCTCCTGAGTTTTCTCAACAGCCCCTTCATTATATCTTCTTTTAGTTCATTGTTCCTTTTAGTAATCAGATCACTGATAATTTTTTGAGGTTTTCTTCCTGCTCCCTAACTGTGGGGTCCTTGTTAAAGTAGTTGTGGGTTTGAGATAAACCTTTTCTAGTTCACTTCTTCATTTTTGAAGAGTTTCTTCTGGATCTCTGAATTGAGATTTCCTGTGGTGAAGCAAGGCAGGTCTCCAGGTGGTTCTTCCTTGCAAGTCAATGGGGTGGGTCAGACACCACTGCTTTGATGATCACCTTCTTCCAGAAAGCTGCTTCTGCCTGGAGCCTTGTTTTGCTCCACATTTTGGATCAAGGCTCAAAGTCACTGATCTGAAATCCAAGTTGTCCAGGGTCCCTGCTGGGTTGGGACCAGAAGAGCCTTGGACCAGTAATTCAGGCATCAAGTGGGCAAGGTTTGTTTTAGGCAGGGTTCCTCCTCTGGTCTGTTGTGGGTGCATGCTGGGGCCTGGAACAAAAGAGGATGGGCTGGCCCTTGAGCTGGATGGGGGCTGCTCTGGACAGGTGTTCACTGCCTGGCTGGGACCACAAGATGCCCAGACCCGCACATGGGGCATCAGGTGGGCAAAGGCTACTCCAGGCAGACATCCTCCTCTGGTCTGTCCTGGGTGCATGCTAGGCCCCAGATCAGAAGAGGCCTTGGCCAGCCCTTCAGCTGGGGCAGAGCTGCTTTGGATGGGGGTCCTTCCCAGGGGTATTCAGAGTACTTGCCTAGATGGGACCATAAGATGCCTGGACCCGAACATTGGATGTCAAGTGGGCAGGGGCTGTCACAGGTGGGGATCCTCCTCCATCTGTTCTGGGCATGTGCTGGGGCAGGCACCAGAAGAGGTTGGCTGGCCTTTCTGTTGGGTGAGGGCTGATCCAGGTGGGATTCCTACATGGGGTTGTTCTCTTTTTGCTCCTTTCTTAATAACTACTTTCTGGGTCTGGAGTGGTTGCTCAGTGGTTACAGCACTTGCCTTGTGTGAGAGGATCCAAGTTCAAATCCTAGCACCACATACACAACTAAGTGTCAGAGCAACAAAACTAAGATGAAAAACTAAATAAAATTGATTTTCTCTCTCTCTCTCTACCTCTCTCTTTTAAAAAAAATAACTAATTATTTCTTGTGTGCCAGTTGCCTATCTGGCATGGACTGTGGGGTATTCTTGTGTATTTATTTAGTCAATAAATATTCAGTATCAACAAGTAGCAATTAGTAGCTCTATGTTAATTTCTGGGGAATAATTGGTCTTCATGGTCCTTATGCTCACAGGATTATTTCTAGGAGAGGGAGAGAAGAGAAAATGGAAACAATGCAATGTACTCTTTATAACATAGTTGTGAGAACTGTGAAAGAAAAAGAGAAAGACTGTGAAATCACAAAAGATGAATGTTGAACCCAGATGTGTGGAGGTCAGGAACAGTATCTCTGAGAGACAGATCTTTGCTGAGTTCCAAGAGAAGCAGAAGTTAGTTAGGTGGTGGTTTTCACATGAGTGGAATTTAAGTCAATGGCCAAAATTTCCAAAATAAATTATTTATTTTACTTTCTATAGCATTTGAAAGTGATTATAAAGAAAAGTGGAAAGGAATGAGGGGGTTATTATTTATAATAAACATCAGTCGTTCCATCCAGAAGGAAGGGATAAATCAGAAGTGAGAAGGTAACAGTACACCACCAAGAGAGAATTTTGCCCTTCATAAGAAAATGGAGACATGAGCAATAAATAAGATATTGGGTTTTAGAAAATAGTTAAGATGAACTGAGGGCAGAGAGGAGCAAATGAAAACTTGATTCTTTTTTTTTTCCAAGAAAGATAAAAGGACTCCACAGGTGCTTTGAACCCAAAACTACAGGGCTACCTTAAGAGATACTGAAAACCACCTGTGTTTTATTCAGTTGCCTATACATTGATGGTGACAAAATAGGGTGGTAGGTAACAGAAATGGTCATGACCTTTCATTGTCCCCAGCATTTACAAAGGGATGATGCAGCATTTCCCCCTCCCCTTGAAATGTCCATCCCTGTCACTTGCTCTAGACAACAGAATGCTGCAGAGATGATGACACAAAAGCTCTGTGTTAATGCAGGGATATTTAGACGCAAAATGACTAGATTATGAGAGTGATAAGATAAGCAGTCCATCCTAGCTTGAATGAACTTACTGGTGGTCACTGTAGGCAGGTGGGGTGTGGCTGCCGGACATGGGTCTCTGGGGACATGCCCTGGAAGGTTCATCTTCCCTGTGGACCCTTCCTTCTTTCTTCTTCTTGTCCTTTCCCCCTCCCTCTTTCTGTTTCCTGATAGCCATGGCTGTAATAGCAGCCCTCCTTGGGCCCAGAGCAATGGACTCAGCTGACCATGCACTAAACCTCTGGAAACATGAACCAACATAAACATAAACTTTTCTTCCTATAAGTTGTCCTTATTGGGCATTTTGGTCACAGCAAAGCAAAGCTGACTGACACGTATGCTAAATCCAAGTCTAAGCCTCAAGAAGTTTAATCCACTTCTCAGACATTGCTCAGGCATGAGCTCAGTCTTTTTTTTTTTTTTTTTTCCTAACTATAGAAGTTCTTTTTGGCCTCTGCCCTTCCTGCTGTCTTTACTCAGAGGTCAATCATTCAAAGCTCTGAAATCTTTATTTCCTGTTGGTTTTTATGTATGTATGCACACCTACATTGCATATCTGTGCACATAATGTTATGTTTGCTCTATGTTATGTCAACATGATACCAATTGCTTATAAAAGAGTGTTCATAAATTGAAAAAATGAAAGGAGGGGAAATGGATCCAAATGACTTGACTTAAAGGACATTTTAAATTGAATAAGCAGATAAGAGTAAAGATATATTTTGGATTACTAGCCCACATGTTTTTCTAGGTGATCAAGCAACAGAATTGCGTAAATGTATGAATGTGTAAAGTGTAAAATTCATTCCTTCTAGAATTTTTCTTCACAGTGGAGAAATAAATTATGCTGTTTGACTAAACCTGTTGATATATTGGTTTTACAAAGTTAACTTTTAAAAATGAGTGAATTAGATTGAACAAATGGGATTGAGCTTCATAAACGTGTTTGTTAGACATTTGATTAACTTTCAAAGCTAAAATGCCAAAACATCAATAGCTTATATAAATTCAAGTATCCTTTGCTTGAATTCTATAAGATGACATTTGGATTTATTAAATATCCTTTCATAAATTAGTGAATGAAAAAAAATGATTGTTTCTGGGCCTTCACTAAAAGCCAGGCTAAAATTCTAACAGTCTCAGTTCTACATGCAAAAAGGTCGAAAGGCTTCAGCTGTGTTTCAATTAAAGAACTGTAAAAAGCATAAAGCATTCGATCTTATTAAGAGGAGCAATTGGAAAAATTCAGAAATTTTAAGGGGATTGTATCAAAATATGGATTTAAGAAGAGATCAAAAAAGAGAAATATAATACAGTTATAGGTATGGCAATACTTGAGAATGAAAATCAGAATGAAAGAAATATTTCCAGATAAAAAAGTATTTTGTGTGGTAAGATAAGGAACCTATAGAATGTCTAAGTAAATTGCAGAAGGTTTGTGGAGGGTAAGTCTAAAAAATCTGTATGTGATTAAGTTAAATATAATTAGCAAAATCAGTTGAAGTTGTCTAAGGTTTCTTCTAAGGTCAAATATTAATGTTCTGCTATAACAAGGGTTTCTTACGACGTTGATCTGTTCTTAGCTATCAGGATTATACATTTATCTATTTAGGAAAAACTAAATCTTAAAGGAATTAAAGCTTGTAACTGTTTTAGAGTCTTTTAAATAACTAATTAAATAAATATTTTAGGTTCTTACAATATAGTTTATATGTAAATATATGTGAAGTAATATAGTCTATAGAATGGAAGTTTATGTAGGATGACAGGCAGGATAAAAAATAATTGCTCTTTTTATGTATTATATTTTATATGGGAGGGCCACACTGCCACTTTAAGTCCTGGTTTATATCTGCTTGCTTTAACTACATAAACATTTCATTTTTAAATAAATAAGATGTATTTATATACCAGATAATAAGTCTATTTCTGATTATCAACATTGTTTCCTAACTAAAGAAATTTAAAGTTATCCTTTGATTCTTGTTAGTATTGCTGACCTATGATTGTAAATACCCCACGTTACGGATTATAAATTTTTCTTCAAAAGTTAAACTTAGTTAATATAAGGACATCAAGTATAATTGTGATAGTATTACAGTCTATTAGGTGTGTCCATGCCCTCCAGGTACAAAAACTTTTTAGGGAGTAAAACTCAGAACACTTTACCAAGTTATTGTTTCCAAACTAGTCTGCAATGACAATCTCTTTTCAGAATTATTTCCTGAAGGTTGAAAATATGGAAACTTGTATAATTTCAAATATTGTGTTATTTTTCAAGAGCCCCTTACTTGAGATAACTCTGTCTCTCACCCTACTACATATTAAGATGATTTCAAACTAGGCTAAACTTGAGCTCATTTAAAGTCTCATTCAGGGACTGGTGTGGTGGCTTGGTGGTTACAGTGCTTGCCCAGCATGTGCAAGTACATGGGTTCAAACCCCAGCACCACATATACAACTAGGTGTCAAAGCAACAAAAGCCATGTGAAAGACTAAATAAAAATTGATTCTTTCTGTCTCTCTCTCTCTCTCACACTGTCCTTCTCTCTTTAAAAAAAAATAATAAAGTCTCATTCAAAGGATAGATTTTTGTTATAAAGATTTCTATGATCTCAAAATATTCAAGAAATATAATGCAGAATTAATAATTAATGATGTACAAAACAAAAGGAAGTTTTAAAAGAAACTAAACTTGGAGCTGGGGCAGTGGCTCAACTGTTACAGCAATTGCCTGGCATGCGTGAGTACGCAAATTCAAACCCCAACACCACGTACACAGCGAAGTGTCAGAGCAATGAAAACCACATGAAAAAAACCTAAATAAAATTGATTCTTTCTCTTTCTCTCTCTCACTGTCCCTCTCTCTTTAAAAAAAAATAGAAATTAAACTTTAAAAAGGTTCATGTGACTGAGCTGATATATTTATGAATCTTTATGGAAGCAAAATAGGCACCAAGGTCATATTAATGTTATTAGAGAAATTATGTTTCTTGGTTTAAAGCTACTTGGTCTTATAGATCTCATTTTGTATTTTCCTTTTAAAATTTATAACTATTGCCTGTATATTTTTTACAGAAGTACTACTTCTAACAGAAAAACCTGAATTAAGTCATCACTTATAGGACAGATGAAATATAATGCTATTTTCTAGTACTCTTACTGACCCTAATTAAATAAAATGGGTAACTATAAAACTGTATAAATTAAATTTAAAATTCAGTATTCCTATTTCAAAAAATTAGTGAAATTGGCCTGCTGGATGTTTAAAACCAAAAGTTGGAGATTCAAGTTAAGGAAATAAAAGTGCCACGGAAAAGTGGCCAATATATTGGCAATTGCCCTTTAAGATCAACCAGGACCCAGAGAACAGAAAGACAGTTCTTATAGGCCCTGCATTTCCATGTTATTCGAACTCCTGATCAAAAGGGTTCATGAGGACCCTTGAGAGTAGAAAAGCCAGCCAGTGGTACATTCTGTGAAAAGGAGGGTCATTGGAAAGGGAGATGTCTCTTATGCTTCCCAGAGAAGCCTCATATGGTCAGCAAGACCTTGACCCATCCGGGCAGATGGTACTGATAGAGGAAACTAGAGGAACTGAAGGACTTCTCATGAGTTCCCAGGAGTGACACGTTGAGGAATCTTGAGTGACTCTAATAGTATATTGGAAGTAGGTCAATATACTACAGGTCAATATACAGGTCTTAAACACCTGGCAGGAGAGTTAGAACCAAAGCACAGCCATAATAGACATTTAAAAGACAAGAATTCTTTTGGTGTAATTTAAGATACATACTTGAGTCAACCCCACAAAAAGCAATTAAGGCTAAAGCTATAAAGAAAAGTTTCCAAGACAGGAATGCCTAATACACAAATGTGTTCTGAATCAATTTGAGACCTATCTGTGCCCCTTTTACTTTCGTAAGGTTAAAATGAACTCTTACCCACCCCCTTCTAGAACTTGCAATTCACCTGGAGACCTGATTTTAACAAGATGTGGAAAGAAGCCAAGACTCAACTGAGCTGAAAAGGACCTTCCCATGTACTCCTGGTCACTGGGCTGGCTATCTGAATTGCTAAAAGGGGAGAACTCATTACCATGGCTGACGGGCTGATTTTTACCTCAAAAAGTGAATATATTGGGTGTTCTGTTTCCAGGTGCCCCTCCGCAAGCTTGCAGAGTCTCTGCTCTCCTTCCTTAAATAAATCCTATTCTTTTTACTCCTCATTCCATGGTTGTCCATGGATTTTATTCTTCAAATTCCCAATATGAGAACCCAGAAGATTGGCCCTGAATTCCTGGGGTATATTTCCACACCAAGAGCTGCAACACCCAGGTTTTAGCTGGAGAGCTGCTAACACTAGTTCAGCTGCAGACACCTGCATCCAGCCCAAATTCCCAGTTTTAACTGGGAATAGCAGCAAACACTAGAAGCGGGCTATTTTGGCTGCTGGAATCTGTAGTCAGCCCAGACTCCATTTGCCAGTGGGAGCAGAGAATCTGACCTCATCTCCCAAACTCTGCATCATTTTGGTTTCCTGACCTGGTATACTTCCGAAGGGTAAAATGGACAATTGCTCTATCACTTTACTCTTTCAGGAGTCCTGTGCTCCATTTTGTACACGGTATCTCTTTCAAATATATCAGGACCCTGCCAGCCAATTAAAAGTGACTAGTGAGCTGCCAGACTTAAGACCCAGGGGGAGGGCCTTGCTGGAGTAAGATTTATCAGTCCCTCTCAACCTTGGCGGAAGAATGTTGATTTGATCTTGCTTCAATTTCCTTTCAAGGAAATCCATTTGATCAAGAAACTGAGGTCTCTCCTAGAAGCAGCCTAATTCTCTGACTGGGGCTACTCCCCATTGTTAACACTGGGTCTCTTGAGATGGCCAAAAATCGATTGATCACACATGGAAACTCCATCCTCCACTTTAATTTCCTTTCCTGGCTTCTTGCCCAACGGTAGAGGCAGGGCCTCACTCGGATTGCTCCTCAGGCAACAAACTGAGACGACTCCGAGGCAGAGCCTTGTCCACCAATCTACCAGTGCATGAGTGAGTTCGCCTCCACTTTAATCCCCTTTATCACTCTGCCTTTTATCTGTTTGGCATAAAGCTCTGTGTTAGCTTCTGTTCCATTGACCCTTAGTATTGCCAGTTTGTGCTTTGTCAGACTAGAGAAACTATTCTTACCCTTCTAGGAAGAATAATGGGTGTCTAGATTTCTAACTCTGCCAGTTTTCCTAGAAAATCCCATTTTAATTGCTGCAAGACATTTTGTTTCTCCCTCCCAACCTACTAGACTAATGGTTTCAGATTTTGGGTCTGTAACAATGAGGGCATCACTCCTAGCTCTATAAATATAATTCCTTTATGCAGCAACTAGGAAAGGACTTTAACCCTAAATGAGTAAGATAGCAAATATTAATCATCAGGAGAGACTTAACTTATCTAGGGCACCCAGTTCTTAGGACACTTGTCTCTGCCTTAGAATTACAGCTAAGAAAGCTGTTGGCCTGTGAGATGCTCAACACAGTTGCCAGTGCTTCTATACGTGAGAGTAAATTCATTACAGAGAAATTAGGGTTCTTCTCTTTAAGAGGGAAAGAACACAGAGGGGATTTTGGGGTCATGCATTGTTAAGGAATGACTAAATCCAACCTGCCCAAATCCTAGTCAGGCCTCAATACATGGTTGCTAATGTTTTGAGGATCACAGGTGATAAAGGAATCTTTGAGTGAGGGGACTTTGAGGAATGTGCCGGTAAGGGGCGACTAATCCAACTGACTCAACAGTCCTGGTCAGGCCTCAAGAGGTGGTCACCAACTAGTCTGAGGTTCACAGGTGATCAAGGGATGCCCTGATCTGAGACAATGGAGAGATGCCAAGGGACGCCTTCTTCCCTCTTGTCTTTCAGATGCACAACACTCCATCTGGCACAGGCACTCAAACTGGGATTCCTTTACCACTCAAACCCTGGGGAAAAATGCTGAATATCTTCTGTACTCAATCCTGACTCAAATATCAATCAGAGGACAGGGAGAGATGACAAACTATAACTCCATCTTACAACTAGATTTACATGAGGCGCTGCCCAAACTAGTTCCAGGCCAGAGGGGGGAAAAATGTCACTTTTAAATCCAAACCACTGTGGCACTTTCCCATACTCTGAGGTTCCATTCTCTTAAGTTTCAGAAAGGAGGAGGGGAAACAAAAGGTGTCTGGAAGGTGTAAGCTGCTCCAGGTTCCAAACCTTTTGAGATGCTTAAGAGGGTTGCAATCTTTTACTGAGGTCTGTACTTTTGTAGCATGGACTCAGCTTTAGGAAGCTGACTTAGAAGGTCCAGAAATATCAGACACTTAATTCTTGCACAGTTTTCTTTATCTTCAGGTGGACACAAGGAAGGAAAATGGAAATTTCACATGTCTAAGTTTTCTTTTCTAAAAAGGCCTTTTCTGAGGATTTCACAGGCTTCCACATTCTTTCAATGTCTGGGAAACTAATCTGATCCTAAAGTGCACTCTGGTCTACTAGGGATGTTTGCACGGAATAAATACGGCCATTTCATTTTTGTGGGAAAGTTTTATTTTTTGAGTTCAGTTTTACTGGTGATTCACTATCATTTTGTGCACCTAAATATATCTTTCAGTCTTGTTTTGTCTAATTAGAGCTTCAATCCTGATTTTTTTTTTTTTTGGCTGTCGTCTTTATTCAAAGGTCAATTATTCAGAGAGGGTCAAATTTCCTACTGGTTTTCTGTATGTGCACACCTGTATTGTTTTTGTCTACATATGTGTTGTATGTTGTGTCAATATGGTACCACATTGACTTAAATGAGTGCTCATAAACCAAATTTTTAAAAAATGGATCCAAATGACTTTCTGTTCACATGACTCAAACATTTAAAGAGCTTAATTTAAATTGGTTAAACGTAAGAGTAAAGATTTCTTTGAAGTTCCTAACCCACATGTTTTTCCAGGTGGTCACTCAATAGAATGTTGATTTCGCTAAATGTTAAGTGTAACATTTCATTGCTTCTAGGATTTTTCTTCAACAGGGGAGAAAAAGCTTGTGCTGCTTATCTACACTTGTCTGATAACATAAATGGGATTAATCTTTATGCATGTTTGCTTAGAGATATTTGATTGCTGCTGCTAACTGTGAGTTCAGGTGCTCTTGGTTTCTTGGATTCTATAGGGCAATACATATTTGGGTCTATTAAATAAGTTGTTGGTAACTGAGAAAAAGTTAAGATTTTATTTCTGGATCTTCGCTAAAAGCAAATTGTTAAGAATTAAAATTCTGACTCGTGTAATTCTAACAGATATAAAAGGTATACAAAGAATACAAAAGTTTCAACTGTTTTGACTTAAGTACTGTGAAACAAAATGCTTTACTTTAAGAGTAATTTGGAATTGCTTCCAAATGTAAGTTTAGGAAAGAATCAGCAGCTGGGAAAGTTATACTAATAAGACAAAGTCTAATTCTTTAACAACAGGGTTTCTTAAAACATTAATATGCTTATCAAGATGACTTCCTTTGTCTGTTAAGTGTTATTAGGGAAACCAAATATAGGGTTTGTACCTATTTTAAAGTCTTAAATTATTATTCTACAACTGGTCAAATAAGCAACATTATTTCAGGATATCATTGTTGACATTCTAGATATGTATCACTGAAGATAAAGTACATCTGAAAACTAAATTTTTAAGCTTTTGTGTATGTGTTACATAGTTTAAGTCAGGCAAATTAACCAAGTCTTTTAAACATTGTTCATTTTAAACCTGGCTTACATTTGTTTTAAATGCATAGAGGTTTTGTCATTAATAGGCTGCATTTATAAATCAGTCTTTGATTACTGATACTGTTTCTCTTGGCAATTTCATTTTGTATTTTTCAACTGTTTTGAGTAAGTGCCTAATTACAGAAGGTTTGTGGAAAGTAAATCTCAGAAGCTTATGTGTTATTAAATTGAATATAATTGGCACAATCAGTTAAAAATAAGATTTCTCTTATGGTCAAAAAGTGTTAAAGCTTTATCTAAATCTTATGTAAGCTTATGTAGGTTTACAGGCAAGGTAACTAATAAGTACTTTCTTTTACATATTGTGTCTGACATAGAAGGGCCACACTGCCATTTAAAAGTCTGACATATCTGCTTGCCTTGCCTCAGTCTTTTTCTGATCATTAACACTCTTTCCTAAATGTATATTCAGATAGACTCAAAATAAAACATAAGAACTTTGTAAAATACTTTTAAGAGGCAAAGATCAGCTTCAAAAATAAAACACTTAATATTTGTCAAGAGCTCTACCTTGCCTGAGCTAAGACTCAGCCTCTCAACTTATGGTTCCAAAGTAGAATTAACTTTATTTACTCTTGCTAATTCTTTGTTGTATTTTCCTTGTAAAACTTTAAAACTGTTGTTTATTAATGTTTTGCAGAAGTACTATGTCAAACAGAAAAACCCGAGTTAAGACATGCCATCACCTACAGGACAGATAAGATATACTACTAATTTCAAGCACTGTTATTGATCCTAATTAAACAAAAGGGGTAACGATAAAACTGCAACATAGTATTTCCACTTTAAGACTGGTAAAACTGGCCTGCTGGATGTTTAACACCAAATCAAACAGACCAAAGTTAAAATAGTTAAAGGGTTAAAGAAAATAGTCAATATTTTGGCCCTTGCCTGAGTTCAGCAAAACTCAGGCAACAATGGGACTTCTCTACAGTCTTGGTAACTCTGGGTAACATGACCTCCTGATCAGGGGGATCAAGTGACCCTAGATTACAGAAAGCCAACCAGTGGACACACTGCAAAGAGGATGATCATTCAAAGGCAATGTCCCAGATACTTCCAAATGAAGCCACACGTGATCAGCAAGACACTGATCTATCCTGACAGATGGCACAACTGGTAGAAGAGCCAAGAGGTTTTTCACAAGGTCCACAAGAATCACCCTGGCAAATTTCAACTGATTTGCAACAATAGATAGGAACAAAATCAGTTTTGATCAAGTTGGTCTTAAACACTTGGCAGGAGAGTATAACCAAATCTCAGTCCTACATGGACATTTAGCAACAGAGACAATGACTCTTTTTAAACATTACTTGGAGTGTATGTTTATTAGTTTTCTCAAAGGTAAATAAAACTTGCAGGTTACACAGCCAAAGGAAATATTTCTAACAGACAGATTAACACTAAAGAGTAAATTGTTTTACAGAATCACATGGGACTATAACCCAAGGATACATAAGCCATTTTAAAAGCTAAACGCTATGTTTCTAACAACTTTGCTAATGTTTCCAATGTCATAAATGGCCCCACTCAAGATTTAAAGTCATTGTCTTCACTTTCAAGGAATGATTAATATTGATTGTTTTGTGCTAATTGTTCACAAAACTAATGCTTTGCTGTCTTGTTTATACTTAAGATGTTCCCTGCCTGATGAATGCCTCATCCAGTCACCTGCTACCATGGATGTCTGAGCTTCCCTGATCAGCAAGATACCATTACATATGGAATCCACAGCCAAGTCCTGCTCCATTGGGACCCTTTTAGATAGGCCTCTGTGGAGAGTTCTTGACTGCCGTCCATTTTAAACACCCCTTTTTCTGCCAGAAGTAGTCAGAGTAGTCATCACCCCTTTCCCTAATGGCAGTTAGGGATACTTCTTCAGAGTAGGGAATGAGTCAGTTTAGGAGAGATAATAAAATGGCTAGGTAGTCAGGACCATGGGCCCCATTCAACTACATCTAGAAGCCAGCCAGTAGAGAGTGATTGATAGGTATGCTCAAGGCCTTCATATGCAAAAGAACATGAGGCTCACCTGTGGGAGCTACTCCTTTGTCCTAGAGGTGGGAAAACTAAGAAGTGGGGGTGGACACAGTTGGGAACCAGGAAAGAGTTGCTACCTGTTTTGCATAGATTTTAAGCAATTATGTTGATGACTAGTTTCAATGCCTGTTTTACATAGATTTCAATCAATGTTGGTGCTTTTCTCAATGCCTGCTTTACATAAATATTAATTGTGCCCATATCCAAACCAATATAATCCCTGGCCTAACTTACATTAGACGGTGTCCAGCTTCCAGGTATTCCCTCCATGTGGAGTCTCTGCTTTCCTTCATTAAATAAATCCTTCTCCTACTCCTTTTACTCCTAAAAAAAAAAAAGTGAATATATCTAGGATGGCAATATCAGAAAGTATAATGAAAATGGTACCAAAGGTATAAAAGGTAGTGGGATTTGTGAGGAAAAATTAAGTCTAAGTCTAATGCTTCATTTTCAGAATGTAGTCTTAAGGTTTGCATGTAAAAGGAAGCCATCTTAGGTTGGGAACCATGTGGTCAGAGATAATCCATTTTTAAACTCCTTATCAGATATCCCATTACACCCATAGCTTGTTTCTGTACCCACCCTAATTTTATATTAGTCAATCACACAGATTGTACCCCTGAGTTCCTCCAATCAGAGTGAAGTGTAGGGTTGCATCTGGTTGGAGGTACAAGCAGGTGGACAGGTGGATGGCCTGCTCAAGTGTGCTTGCTCATTGGATCCCCCTTGAGTGCACCCTTCTATAGAAGTAAAATCTGTCTTGCTCACCCAATGTGGACACATTTTGAATTTTCTTACAGCATCTCATAATTTTTTTAAATTAATATTTTTTTAAAGAGAGAAGGACAGTGGGAGAGAGAGAGAGAGACAGAGAGAATCAATTTTTATTGAGTTTTTCATATGGCTTTCATTGCTCTGATACTTAGTTGTGTACATGGGTGCTGGGGTTTGAACCCACGTACTTGTGCATGCTAGGCAAGTGCCATAGCTGCCAAGTCACTGCTTTAGCCCCAGCATCTCATAATTTTTAATAATTTTATTTCTAACAGAACTGATTTGTAAAGTCAGAAATAGTAAATGGGCAGGACAGGAAGATTTCCTGCAGAACTTGCCTTGATTTCAACAAAGTAATTTTATGTGAAACTAGAGTTTTGTTTGAAAGTAAGATAGAAACGTGAGGTTTAGAATACAGCTCAGTCATATGAAATGAATCTAGTAAAACTCCTACACAGGAATTATCTATATTAACTTACATTGAGTCAATGCTTTGAATCTTTACTCACTTAAGATTTTCATCCAGAACTGAGCTGCAGATATAATTTGCAAATGATTCAAATGTAGGAGGTTTAATGGGTAGAATAATAGGATTGTATAGGGAAAAAAAATCTCCAAAAACTTGGGAAAATGAAGACTGGAAAGCAGATCCAATTTAATCAGGTAAAAATAAAGTCCCAAACTTAAGTTTAAAAGCAAGCTTACCTGCACAAGCATGAGATGGGTGTAGAATTTAACCTAACAGAAGTGAATGTGACTAAGTCCTGGGTGTTTTTCCTTGTTAATGAAAATGGTGGAGGTAAAAAGAATGGCTGTCTACCTCTGGAGCAGAGTTTCTTGCTCTTGCCTAAGAATTGGAATCATTTGAGAAACTTTAAAATGTACTAATGCATGGGAATCATCATCAGCTATTCTGATTTAATTGATCTGGCTTATGATTAGGGAGTCAAATTTCTTATAGCTCCTCAGCTGATTTTAACATACAGTCAGACATACTAGCCACTACTCTAAACATGTAGAAATCAAACTTGAGTGTGCAAGACTTACCTGCAAGGGCTTATTAGAACACATTGTAGGGGCTGGAGCAGTGGCTTGGTGGTTATGTCGCTTACTTTGCATGTGAAAGGACACAAGTTCAAACCTCAGCACCACGTACTCAATGATGTGTTGGAACAATGAAAGCCAAATGAGAAACTAAATAAAATTGATTCTCTCTCTGACCCTCTCTCTTTAAAATAAACACATACACACACACACACACACACACACACACACACACACACACACACACAGTGTAGCCTCCAGAGTTTCTGGCATAATAGATCTGTGGTAGGGCCAAGATTTTGTATTTCAACAATTCCAAGTGATACCAATGCTACTAGTCTGGGAACCACACTTTGAGAACTACTGCTCTAGATGAACCTGGATCCTCCAGTTACAACTAAAACTCTACTGTCAGTATTGAGTCATGAGACACAGTCTGTCCCTGCATCTGTCTTCTCTTCTGAGCAAGACTTTTGACAAAATCTTTGACTTTCTCTATATATCTTTGCATTTGTTGCCAGAGGGTGGGACCAGCTTGCACTATGGGATACTGTACAGATACCCTTTATTATTAGACAGGGAAAAGGATGTGATGTCATGACACAGCTTCACATTGCTAGAGGAGTCAACAATCTCAGTTCAGAACCCAGTGTGAAGTCATAAATCCTCAGGGATTAGTTGTCACAGGAATGCAAATCGGGATGCTTTTCCCTCTTTCCCCAGAAAAAAGTAAAAGGTGACAGACATATCTTTGGAAATGAATTAGGATAGAGGAGCAATGGAAACATTGAAACCTGGCTTCAGGGGGATTCTCCTGGCACTCATGGCATGACCTGCTCACTGTGGACGACAAACACACGGAGACAGTGGTTAGCCATCAAGGGCCCAAAAAGAAAAGCAAGTCTACTAATATCTGCTGTCAACTCCTAATTGTTTTCATCTGCCTCTCTTCAATCTTCCTTCTTTTTTTTTCTGTTCAAATTTACTAAGTAAATTTAAAAAAAATTTTTTTTAATTTTTGAACAATCACACAAGTTTTTAACAAAATAATATAAAATGTATATAGATTTTGGATATTACAATTACCCCCAGGAGTGGCCCCCCAATTACCCACCCTTATCCCTCCTTTCCCCTTCCCACACTCTCTCTAAAAAAGGATTATATTGTATAGCATTACATCTTATCTGGATTTAACACATGATAATGAACCAACTTTCTCACTGGCCAGGGTCTAGTCCCAACCTCCACAGATGAGGGTTAAGCTGATTTTACTCAGCATGATTTCTTCCATAGCCATTCATTTACCTTCAAAAGCTGCAATATCATTGTTTCTAATTGCTGTGTAAAATTCCATGGTATAAATGTACCACAGTTTTTGGATCCATTCATCCAGTGAGGGACATCTGGGTTGTTTCCATCGTCTAGCAACAGTAAATTGAGCTGCTATGAACATAGATATTACTGTGTCACTATAATGTCAATCTTCCTTCTTTTAATCAGATATTTCCTCACCAAACTCCTAATGCCAGAGTTAGTCTTTTCCTATACCTTCAGGACCATTCATTGCTCACAATTATATTTCTCCTTCTTAGTTACTTTGTGAATTTTGTTCTTTTTTATTTTTGATTCTTGTACATAGCACTTTCCAGTTAGTTCTTTTTTGGAGGGATGTGGGGTGGGCAGTGTGTTTTTGTATACTTATTGGAATTTTTAACCAGTTTCCTGAGGTTGGGCAGTGCCTTGGATGGCCCTGGTTTTCACTTCTGTGAATGCATGATAAACCAAAGGAGCTTAGCCATGCACATATTTGTTCATTATCCATGCTAGAGCAAGGGTCAAGTCATGGAGAGGCTCACTGAGAAATTGGTTAAATAAATCACACACACACACACACACACACACACACACACACGCACAGAGTCGTTGTTCTTATAATGGGAAGGTACTGGGACTGATTTGTGTTTGGAAGATATACATATCTTATAAATATAGAACATCAGAGAGGGGGGACTTGGAGATCTTTATATACAGTTTTTTAATGCTGAAATATGGGGAAAAATTTGATTCAAAGAAAATTATTCATGTGTCACAAGAGCAATGGATTTATATTGGGATTTGTATTGCGTACAGTTTGCCTGATGCTGTTTCCTTGTATAACTGCTTCCTCTCCTCAATATTTTTTATTAAATTTTTTATTTTGAGCAACCTTACAAGATTTTAACAAAATAATATAAAATGTGTATAAAATATGCATATATTCTGGATATTGCAATTATCCCCAGGAGTGCCCCCCCTTCCTTTCCTCAATATTAAAGTGATATACTTAATTTGAGCCACAAGAGGGAGGCAGTGAAAAGAAAATAGTACTCAGAATTTTCACCTAAACCCAGTGTATTTAGGGAGGTTATGAAGAGGGGCCAACCTAAATGTAGCTCTGGTGTGCTGTGTGCTAGATCTGGTTGGATGTCATTTCTCCTCTATATTATTTGGAGTATAGCAAGTGAATAAATTAACTCATCCCTCTAAGCCTCAGATTTTCTCTTCTGCTAAACAAAGATTTTATTAGGAATATTGAAAGGTGTTTGTATGGTTAATGGTTAATTGAGATTGAATATTAAAAGTTTATCATGATGTTGATTCTTAAGATAATATGTATGATTTATGATGATAGAGTTATGCTTTAATTTAAAAGAGCACTGTGCGTGTGCTTACGTGCATGTATGTGTGTGTGTGTGTGTGTGTGTGTGTGTGTGTGTATGCCCATGCCTTCCACCACCAGCCCCCTTCTATACTCTAGGAATTGAAAGAAATCTACTGGACTCTCTCTGTCTGTAATCTACTCTTACTCTTCTTTCTCCCACTTTCTTCATATCCTGGAAGTTCTGAGCACATGAAAGATGGAGGCAGATGTGGAGAGAGCTAGAGGAAGAGTCTGAGGCTGCAAAGTTCACCTGATCTCATATTCTGAATAATTTGGGCTGTGGTTGGGATACCCAGGACATTTCCATGTCCTCTTTTCTGGCTTTTGGGAAAGAGGATCTCACTTTAGAAGGCAAAGATTGAGAAGGCATTCAGGATGAATGGCTGGTGGTACCACATGTGGTCCACTTTCCCCTATCTTAGGGAGCAGCCACTGGACTCTCAGGCAGGAAATGACCCGAACCATTGAGTCTTCCACATGATGTTGGACTTACAGACCACATATAAAAGAAATACTAGGTCAATGAGAGGTACTAGGATGAGTCTTAATTTTTTTAATTAAAATTGTCTTTGGACAGGATCAAGCCCCCTAGTCATTTCCAATGAAACTGATAGATTGGAATGAACTTACTGTCACATGTGGGGTCAGTGGTGAGCTGTGGGAGAGATAGGGGTAAATAAAACAGGAACAAAGACAGAATTGAGTATTTCTGTACTACCCAATTCCTCCATCACTGGTGCATTAACATTATTGAAGTTTTTGGGTTTGTTTTTTCCTCTCCCCTTTTATTTACACAGTAGATATTTTCACTGGTCATTTCTTTCTGGATTCTCCAACCTCCTCACATGACATTTAAATTCCTCACACCGTTTCTTATACGAGCAATTCAGTATACGCTTTGGGTTGGATGAGCTTCTCTTCCTAGGGTCCACTCTCTTTTCAAATTGGATAAAGGAATTTACTCAAAAGAAATATAAATTAACAAAACTTAATCTACCTTAATGTACATGTACTATTATTCTTTTGACCTAGTGAATGGAACCAAGAGTTTCTGGAATTCAATATTACAAATCCATGGATCTCACCAGGCATTCTATGGACAGAGAAGATTAAGTGCAAAGCTCTTGGCATCAGTGTGGGGGAGTTGTCCCTGGTGGCCCTATGCCTGACAATGCAGAGGCTGGCTTGAGGAGGAGCAGGGAATGTCTCCTGAGGTGCCTGGGGCTGAATCAATCTATAGGTGGACTTGGGCTCACACTCAAAACTTAACTTTTATTGAGAGTGATGTGGGAAGCACCTGAGTGAGGGGTAATAGGGGATCTGGGGCAATGGGAAGATAGGCTCTGACTTGTGTTTTTTTTACGATCACTCTGGCAGCTAGCCTTGGTAAGAATAAATTTAAAATGTACCAAGAAATAAATGGGGAGCATTGTGAGGAAGTTATGGTAACAATCTAGGAGAGGATGGCATGTTGAGCTGTTGGAAAACAACGTCACCAAAACAGTGTCACTGCACACTCAAGGTCAAACTCAGGAGGCTGGTCTCACTGAGCTTTCTTCCCTCTTCCACATGCAATCATTGGGAAGGGCAGTCAGGTCTCCCAGGAGGAAGGATTCATCTCATGTGATTAATTTAAGAGCATTTACTGATGGCCTTACCAAGGCATTATTGAGCACACTTCAGGGACCACAAAAGGGATGCGGGAAGAATCAGAGACTAGAAATAGCAAGACCTTTACCACCTGTAGGGCTGAAGCATGGGAAAGGGACGTGGTGTTGCCAGAACCTCATAGAAACAGAAGCCTCCAAAGAGAAGATGCCTACTACTGTGGCCAGAAAGGAAGCAGTGCCAATGCAGGGAAGAGGGGAGAAAGAATGTCTGGCACCTTCTCTCCTTCCAGCCCCTCATCCTCCAAATAAGTCTGCATGGTACGCTTTGTTGTCCCAAGTTAGAAGGGATTTGAGGAGGTTTTTCCAGTTGTGTACAGTTGCACAGTGGGAAAATGGCCAAATCAAGTTTAGCACTCTTCTCTTCATAATGCCATGTTTTTCCTCTCCTTAATGCCATGTTGGTCTTCCCTTCAACCAATTAAATGAAGCTGGCTTTGGTTGCTTCTGGTTTCTAAACTGACCTGGAAAGAACCTGACACTTGCTACTTCTTTCCTCATGAGAAATGAAAAACCAACAATAAATCTCCCTTGAGTCTGCAGAGAATTGAGGTCGCAGGTTCTAAATGGGGAGAGACAGGTGAAAACAGAGATCAAAACTGGAATCAAAAGCACAGGAGGAATCCTTAAAGTGTACTTGATTAATTGCTGCAGGCTCAATGTGGACCAGTTTGAGAGTTAAAACTCCAAGGAGCCAAGTCTTGAGGCAGGGATCCCAAACTCATGAATTTTACCTCCAGGGGCACTGACAGGCTTTCAGGGTGAATATCAGAAACATGATTCTGTTTCTGTTTTTGCTGGGGGGAAAAACTCCTTTCCCAAATCAAATCAAAGCAAAGCAAACCATTTTGAAATAGTCCCAGAACATTGTGTGGTCTTAAAAAAAAAAAAAACCTACTCACAAATGAAACCATTTCACCAGAGGGAAATGTTTGAGTTTTACCAGAGCCTATCCAACCTGGGAAAGGAAATAACCAACTTCACCTCTCTTAAACCTTCCCTGTGGGGGAAAGCAGGAGTCAGCTCCAGTCCCTCCAGCCTCCCTACCTCATCTGTTTATGGAAAGCTTCCTCTTCCCCATTTTTCCCTCACATCATCAGGGGAAACCAGTGAAACAACTGTAAACCTCAGACTCTATTCAAGAAGTGGTCTTTAGGGAAATCCAAAGTTGATACCAGAGGAAATTTTAACCTTTCACAATGAATAGACATGACACAAAGTGAAGGCACACAACAGCCCTATTCAAGCCCTCTTATATGCACATCATGTCAAACTATAATGCATATTACAGGGCAAAAAACCACAGTGTGAAGAGACACAGCAAGCAAAGAACAATACTCAAATATGGAAGGGATTTTAGAGTTCAGGAATTTAAGATAATTATAATGAATATTCTAGGGACCCTAGGGGGAAAGGTGTACAAAATGCAAGAACAAAAGGGTAATATAAGCAGACAGATGGCAACACTAGGGAAGAATCAAAGGAAGTTCTATAAATAAAAAATCACTTTAATAAAAATGAAGCACGTTTTTGAAATGCTTATCAATTGACTGGACATAGCAAAGGAGATGATCAGTGAGCCTGAGTATACGTCAATAGAAATTTCCATTTGGAAAAGTCAAGGGCAAAAATGAATGAAAAAAGAATGTGGAACAGACTATTCCCAAACTGGGACAACTGCCAAATGTGTAGCACAGATTCTGTCATTTTTCTATCACTATGACCAAAATACCTGACAAGAACAACTTAGAGGAGGAAAAGTGTATTTGGGCTCATGGTTTCAGAGGTTCAGTCCATGGTCAGCTGACTCCACTGCTCTGGATCTGAGGTGAGGCTGAACATCAGGGTGGAAGGGTGTGGCAGAGGAAAGCTGCTTGGCTCATGGCAGTGAGAAAGCAGAAGCAGAAGCAGAGAGAGAGAGCAAGCAAGAAGACAGGGATAAATACAGTCCCCAAGGGCCTGTCTCCAGTGATCTGCCTCCTCCAGCCACACCTGACCTGCCTACAGTTACCACCCGGTGTTCCATCAAATTGTCATCAATCGAGTGGATTAATCCACTGACTAGGTGACTTCTCATAATCTAATCCCTTCACCTCTGAACCTTTCTACATTGCCACACGAGCAGTTGGGGGGTGGGATACCACATATCTAAGCCATAACATAATATGGTGGAAACACTGTAAAAAGCAATAAAACTGAACGGAACACATAAAATATTTGAAGTTTAAATAATGACTGAGATTTTTCCAAAATCTGTAACAAGTACCAATCATTGATTCAGGAAACTTAAAGACTACTATGCACAATAAATACCAAAACATTTACACCTATGCTACTTAGGTTCAAATGGCAGAAAATCAAAGCTGAAGAGAAAATAAACAAACACGTGCATGAGCATGCATACACACACATACACACAAGACAATTGAAACACCACCTAGAAGCGGAGACAAAACCTAATTTATTTATAAAGGAAAAAAAGTTCGGGGACTTTTCTTCATAAATCCATGGATTCTATTCTGATATTCCCTGCTGCTGTTGAATACTGTGTGGTCTTTCTTAGAGCACAATCTTATGGATTCAATACCCTTTTTCCTAGACCAGAGAAAGAGCTATGATGTCACTGAATTACAGGCCACTTGCTTATCAAAATGTCTAGACATAGTTTTATTTCATCTAGTAATTTGCTAAGGCAAATTATACTGAATGACTACTGGACAACAGTGATTCTGAAGATGTTGATGTCAGGTTTGTGTCCTCTCGAAGTCGAAGAATGAAACCGAGGGACACTGAGGCAAGTGTAGTAGACGGATTTTATTTTATAGAAAGTAAAGCATAGGGAAAAGATCAGACTTTCCCCAGAGTGGGGGAAGGGGACAGAGCTGAGTGAGGACAGAGGCAGTGAGGTTTGCCCTTTTTATATGACGTCCTCTCCTTGATTGGTCACTGCTTCCCTGCCCCTGTACCTAGGACACAGGCGTGGGGAATTCCGATCCAGTCTTTGATCCATGCCTTAGGTGCCAATAGAAAGAAAGTGGTTCCTTATTTAGCAGCAGAGAGTGTCCGCATCTGGGCCTATCTTGCCAGGCCCTTATTAGCATTGGGGGACGTCTTTGCCCTCTCAGGAAAGATGACCATCAGTTAATTTTCTCCTTATCAATCCACATTGTTCTGCCTACACTGACTGCCTAACTTTTTCTGCCTCAATGGTATTTGTTTTCATTACTGAACATGCTTTGGGAATCTTGGAATGGCTCATGATTCTTTATTCAGAATTTAGAGAAAATGATATCAAGGCATCGAAGCTGTATTTAAAGAACTGCTAGCATTTTATATTTTTGTGGAAATTATTTTTTCCTGCCCTAAAGTCACAAGATCAAATCCAATGTACCAAAAACCTGACTTTATGACTTTATAAAATAGAAGCGCTAAGGGCATATTTGGCAGAAGCAGCTGGTGAATATTATTGTATGTGGAAACTCAATGTCCAAAACAAGTGAGCTTAGTAACATGAAATTGTAGGGCTTTGAAATGTGTGAAAACCAGAAGAAAAGCGTTTCTTTTCTTTGAAACATATATATTTTTTTTCAATTTGAGAGATCTGATTGGCCTGAAAGTCATTTCCTAAGAGGTTCAGATAAAAATCTCATTTCCTTAGTTAACAAAAAATGATTTCAAAGCAGTAAGGGGACAAAGTCAGCTCACTGAAGAACCACAGAGAGAAGAAGAATGTGGTGTGTGTATTTCTGATGTCACCAAACAGACCCAGTTCCTTGGGACATTAATATTTATTTTAATATCATGATGCATAGGCACCAGTGTCTAGGGCTAGGGATTTAGAATTTTAAGAAAGCTTTCAAGAATAATGTTTTTCTTTGTTATACATTTCCTGTTTGCAGAACCATTTTGTGTTAGGGAGGAGACAGGGCTTGGTAAAGGAACCATTTCTTAGGGCTTTCAGCTCCACTCAGAGCCCTCCACCCAAAACCCCTTCCTGTGAGGAAAAATTGGGGCACCTTGTGGTTAAAGTGAGAAAGCTAGACCACCATGAAAGAAATTCAAGTGCATGAAAGGAAAGCCCCCAGTCTTGGGGGTGGGGCACAATTGCCCATGGGACTGACCTAATGTTAACTTGTTGCTACTGAACATATCATTTATATTGTAGTTTGTTCCCATTCCTGTGCATTATGGGGTGGGGGGGATCTAATGCATGGGCAGTAGAAAAGAAATTATATAAAATTCAGCTGTCATTTATGGTGCCAATCAACCCCAGATGCACCCAAGGGTGAAGGGGAAACCTAGCACAGCCCAGTAAAAGCGAGCTCCCCTGTGTGGAGAGGCCTTGAGCCACTTCCAAGCTCGGCCCACTCTGCTCTCTGGGGGGTTATTTTCTCTTTCAATGTATCTACCTTGCCTGCCAACCTCTCCTTCCGGGTGTCAAGAGCCTGGACCCAGGACCCCCCTGGGGGCCCCTGCCCTGATGTTGGTAGCATAAGCACAAAGGAAGCTTACATAATTTTTTTAAAAAATTTAATTCGCATTTATATTAACCCCTGGAAATATCTTCTAATAAAAGAAAACAAAAGTAATATATTTCCTAGATTCAAAACAAGGAAGATCAGTACTGAGATTTATCTTCTCAACTTACAGGATCCCCGGTTCCTTGTGTTTGTTTTCACATTTTCCCTTCATTCTAATCTTTTATGCTAGATATCTCTAAGGCTTTCCCACCTCTTTTTAGTTGAGGTTGGAATGCATTTTTTTTTCTGATGATGATCCTCACTGTCTGCTAATGTACCATGGACATATATTACCTCCACTGTCTCCGTCTGATCTCAGACACTGCTAAATGTTAGAATCAGAAAGACAAATAAATATATTTGTTATATTCAGAATTATAACAATTGATAAGAAAAACAGAAATAAAGGAATGTAGTTGTAAACCGTTCGTAATGTCACATGAAACACATTTATTTCCGGTCCATCATGAACCCTGCCTCCCATATATAAAAAGGGTTAGGAAGAAAGTCATAATTTCAAAAATCCAAAAGGAGTATGATTTCATTTTTTTAGTGTTAGGAAACATAGATAAGTAGTAACTGATGTGGAAACCAACAGAAAGTGGAATTCTGACAGGTGGAGTTAGACATGAGAAAAAATTAAATTCTTTTTGCAGAACCCCAGTAAACTGGATGTGTCTGTAGACAAGAGGAGGAGATGGTTCTAAATGTTTATGAGGTTAGTAAGTAGTGAATTAACTACATTCACCAACAATAGTGATTTGAAATCCCATCAGGCCTAGATTATAATTAGTCCTAACTGAAATGTGTGAATATAGAGTCACCTGAATGAGGAATATCTCTGGGAAAATTATTAAATGGAACTGATTGATTATCAGATAAGCCCATAAACATTGATAGAATATATTTGTTGCAGAGTATTTGAAACAACTTAGGTGTGTTTCAACCACATAAAACAGGAGGTGGCTATCAATACCAGAGGAGAAAAAAGGTTCAAAAGGAAATGCAGATCTGGAGCTCAGCAGTTACTGCTCTTGCCTGGCATGCACAAGGACACTGGTTCGAACTGAACTCCAGCACCACATACAAAACTAAGTGTCAGAGTAACAAAAGCCACATGAAAAGCTAAATATCACTGATTCTTTGTTTCTTTCTCTCTTTCACTGTCCCTCTCTCTTAAAAAAATACAATCAGAACATGCATCATGGATTAGCCATCATTAGGTAAATGCCTGAAATAGATCCTTCCACACATCATAATAAAATTATATTGGGAAAAAAAGGCAGAATCATGAGAGGGGTCTCTCCAGTGTACTGATGGAGTATGTAGTGTTAGCTGTTTGCTTTATAGAGGGAGATATGCGCAGATAATATGTAAAATCAAAAATTAAAAATAATATGAAAATTGTTCATGAGGAAATTTGGAAATAGACACAAAAGGAAACAAAAGGAGGTCTATTATCATGCTTTAAATCTGAATAAAGTGTAATGTTATACAACCTAAGGATTTGTAGAGATGTATTGGGAAGTGGGGGGAGAGATAAGGGTGGATAAGTGGAGGGGGCTCTTGAGGGTAAATCTGGTTTTCAGAATTTATATATATATATATATATATATATTATTTCATTAGAAGTTTGTTTGATTGTGCAACAAATAAATTTTTGAATAAAATTTTAAAAAATTTAAATGCTTGCCTCCTGGAGAATGGAAATAATTGGGAAACTGAGGAATGGAACAATAATAACTCCTTCAGGCTAAATCTACGCTCACAGACAACGTGAAGCAATGTGTGCATGCTATCTAACACAGTCCGCTCAACCATTCTGCAGTACTATGCACATTCTATGGATTGAATAAACTGAAATTCGGAGTTTAAGTAACTTGCTCTAGCTCCCACAGTGACTAGGACTCATACCCGTGTCTGTCTGGTTCTATTTTGTGGGTTGGGGATGCTCAGAATTGAACCTAGGGCATTGTGCACCACACAGCTCACAACCAGTGCTGAAAATATGCTCTACCACTGATCTACAGCCCCAAATTCTTGAGTCTGCACTAAAGATTACCAGTACTGTGGTTCTTTTGCTTCCTTTACTATGTCATGTATGCATGAATATGTAACAACAATTCCATCCAATATGTAAGATTGTCAAACAAATAAAAAAAAATTTAAAAGGGACTTTGTTTTTGTAGCTGGTACATATGAATATGTACCAATTATATTTTTTTCTAAATATTTTTTATTTTATTTTTGAGCAACCTTACAAGATTTTAACAAAATAATATAAAATGTGTATATATTCTGAATATTGCATTTATCCCCAGGAGTGCCCCCCCCAATTACCCTCCCTTATCCCTCTCTTCCCCTTCCCACTATAACTCTAAAAAAAGTATTAGATTGTA
>PVKS010024099.1:20569-31602 GCA_004027875.1 Aplodontia rufa | reverse complement strand
CTCCTCCTCCTCCCTCCTCCTCCTCCCCTCCCTCTTCTCCTTCCATGCCTTTTTTTTTAAAGAGAGAGGGAAAGACAGAATCAATTGCATTTAGTTTTTCATGTGATCCTTGTTGCTCAAACACTTCATTGTGTACGTGGTGCTGGGGTTTGAACCAGGGTGCGTGTGCCAGGCAGGCGCTGTATCCGCTCCAGCCCCTTCTTCCCGTCCTCTGACCTGCTCTAGTCTGAGCTGGGGTGCACTGTTGCTCCCTCCCACTCTCACAGCTTCCTCTGCTTGGCTCTCCCCCTCTTTTTGGTGGCAAATAGCCCCCAGTGGCTTCCTTGAAGAATGTACAAAAGAGATACATTTTTGAACCTTGGATGTCCTGAATGCTTTCGTCCGCCCTCATATTTGGTGGGCATTTGGGTTGGGTGTAGAATTCTGGGTTGGGGGCTGGAGTGGTTGCCCAGTTTGGCCCTGGACTTGCGACCCTCCTGCCTCAGCCTCCTGAGTAGCAGGGACTGTAGGTGTGCACCACACCTGACTCCACATATCTTAATGTGGGGCTATTTTCATCCGTTGAGCCTTTTGGATATTCATTAAGTTTTTATAATATTTAAAAAAATTAAACCTTATGATAGATTAAACTTTATTATTAATTTTTAAAAACCAAATGTTAATTTCACCCTATAACTAATTAAATAGGAAAAACCATATGATGCAGACAGAGCAGTTTTTAAAAATCACCGTTCTGTCATGATAAAACTCTCAGCAAAGCAGGACATGAAGGAAGCTTCATCTGTCTAACAAAGGGTCCTGAAGAAATCTATAGCTGACGTTACAGATGCTGCCAAGAATCTACCTGCTTCCTCCCGACGATCAGGAGGAAGGACAGGGCGCCTGTTCTCAAGGCTGCCATTGACATTGTCCTGGTCCATGGTATGCAGACTGGAAAGGAACTGAAACTGTTTATTCAGACATGATCCTTTGTGTAGAAAACTGGACACATTTGGAAAAGAAATAACAGAAAAATAAGTGAGTTTAACAATACAAGGTTAATATTTTTAATAATAATAAAATTTAGGGGCTGGAGGGGTGGCTCAGCAGTTTCGGCGCTCGCCTGGCATGTGGGAGGACGCAGGTTTGAACCCCAGCACCACGTACACAATGGAGTGTCGGAGCAACAAAGGCCACATGAGAAACTGAACAAAATTGATTCTCTTTCTTTCTCTCTCTCTCTTTCACTGTCCCTCCCTCTTTAAAAAATAAGAATAAATAAAATAAAATTTAGCCAAGTGTGGTGGAACATACCTGTAATCCCAGTGACTTGGGAGGCTGAGGCAGGAGGATTGCAAGTTCAAAGCCAGCCTCAGAAAAAGAAAAAGAAAGAAAAGAAAATGAAAGGGTTGGATGCTCATGGTAGGGCCCCATTGGATACTGCCAAAAATAAATAAAAAATTTTAAAAAAAGGCAAGCAATCTGATTTTTTAATTTGTTTTATTCAGAAATTTATATTTGTTGAACAATCAAGCAAGCAAGCAAGCTTCTAAAGAAATAATGATCTGATTTTTTAAAAAAATTTTTGTTTGTTTTTTGGTACAAGGGATTGAACCAAGGGCACCATATGCCAGTCCTTTTTTTTTCTTCTTCTTCTTTTTTTAAATTTTGAGATCATGGTGGGGGTAGAGGGGCAATTGTCTTGCTAAGTTGCTGAGGCCAGCCTTGAACTCCTGATCCTGACCCTCCTGCCTCAACCTCCTGAATGGCTGGGATCACATGTGTGTGCCACTGTGCCCAGGTATGAACGGCAACCAAGCCCTTGAGCAGATGGTCAGCATCGTTAGTCATTGGAGAAGCGCACACTTTCTACCCCCAGTCAATGTGTATGCACTAAATGGCTAAAGTCAAGGACTGTCAAACCCAAGTGCTGGCAAGGACACTGAGCAAATGAAACTCGGTGTGGGTGGAAGAGGTGACAGCACTGCCACTCTAGAAGCAGCTCTGCACTTCTCAGGGAGGGCAGCAGGAGGACAGCATTGCTGCGGCTGAAGCTGCTCTCCAGGTTCCTTGCCCAGGCGTGCTGGGGTGGATCCTCTCCCCTGCACTCCATTTTTGTTTAGTTTTTCATGTGACTTTCGTTGCTCCCACACTTTGTTGTGTATGTGGTGCTGGGGTTCGAACCCGCGTCCTCGTGCATGCCGGGCAAGCGCCGTGACTGCTGAGCCACCGCTCCAGCCCTGAGACTGTTGGTCTTACTCTGAGTCCATGAGTTTCCTTGCTTCCTTGCCATGATGGCAGAACACCCAACTCCTTGCACCGCTTTGGGTCACAGGACAAAAAGTCTGAAATGTACGTGGAGGGTGTGTTACCTCCAAGGCAGTGAGATGCACTCTGAGTTCTTTTCCTTCTCCTGCTAATGTTTCTGTGTGGGCTCTGAGTGGCTGTGTAGTGTCCTTACCTCCACCGACCTGTGTCAGACTCTAAAACGATCAAGAAATAAACTTTCAGTGTGTTTAACTTCTACAAATGTGTGTGTGTATTCTCATGACTAATATATACATATATATATATTTTTTTCTTTTCTGATGGTTGTTTTCTCAGAGCAACCTGTTCTTGTTTTGTGGATGTGGTATCTCCAAAAATAACTCTGGGGAGCTGGGTGCAGTGGCATATGTCTGTAATTCCAACAGCTGGAGAGGCTGAGGCAGGAAGATTGCAAGTTCAAAATTAGCCTGAGCAGCTTAGCGAGGCCCTAAGCAACTTAATAAGACCCTGTCTCAAAATAAAAAATAAAGCAGGCTGGGGATAGGGCTCAGTGTTTGAGTGCCCCTGGGTCAACCCCTAGTATTAAAAAAAAAAAATCCTGGAGTTGGGGATTTAGCTCAGTGGCAGAGCACTTGCCTAGCACACGCAAGGCCCCGAGTTCGGTCCTCAGCCCTAAAAAAAGAAAAAATCTCTCCGGAGGGTTTTACCCTAAAGTTATGTTCTGTACCCTGTATTATTGTTATTTTCTTCTGAGTCATTTATCCCCCCTATTAATCTCAGTACTTCTCTTTCAGTTCCAGTTTTCCCTCAACTATCTGATACTCGTAGAATGACAAAAATCCTTCAACATAGCCCCAAATGCCCTGTAGGGTCTGGTTCCTGACTATAATTTCAGAACCATATCTTTTAAATTTAATTATGCCATGCGCAATGGTGCACACTAGCAATCTTAGGGACTCCAGAGCCTGGGACAGGAGGGCCACAAGTTCAAAGCTGGCCTCAGCAACTTAGTGAGATCCTGTCTCAAAATAAAAAGAACTGGAGAGGGGGTTGGAGCAGGGGCTCAGCGGTTGGAGCACTTTCCTGGCATGCATGAGGACACAGGTTCAAACCCCAGTACCATGTACTCCACGAAGTGTCTGAGAAACAAAGGCCACAGGAAAAACTAAATAAAATTGATTCATTCTTTCTCTCTCCCTTTCCCTGCTTCTCTCTCAAAAATAAAAAATAAAAAGAGCTGGGGACATGGGTGGGTGGGGGTTAAGCACTCTGGGTTCTATCCCTGGCACAAACATTTTTTAATTGTTGCCCTGTGACACATAATATATACATAAAAGTGTGTGTAACATACAAATATTTAGGAGCTGGAGCGGTGGCTCAGCGGTTTCCGCGCTTGCCTGGCAAGCACAAGGACCCGGGTTCAAACCCCAGCACCACGTACACAACTAAGTGTTGGAGCAACTAAGGCCATGTGAAAACTAAATAAAGTTGTTTCTCTCTTTCTCTGTCTCTCTCGCTGTCCCTCTCTCTTAAAAAAAAAAAAAAAAAACATACCAATATTTAAAGAAGAAAAATTTTCTAAAGCCCACACGGTCAACTTCCAAATTAAGAAAGGACAACAGACAGAACTCACCTCAGTGCCCAAGAGGAAATCACTGTTTTAATCTCTGCAATAATCATTTTCTTACCCGCTCTTCTGCTTTACCCGCCCCATACACAGGATGTTCAGCTCTGCCTGGTTCTGAACTGAATACCGGTGGCACCCGGTGGTTGGTATTCTTATTCTCGTTGCTCAACTTCATGTTGAAAGATCCATTTGAGGTTCCGTCTAATAACCTGGTTTGTGAATATGCTAGACTACTTGCCTCAACTTCTGGATTTTGGGGAGGTCTCCAATTTCAGATTTTTTTATTTTTTTAAGAGAGAGAGGTACAGTGAGAGAGAGAATCAATTTTATCCAGTTTTTCATGTGGCTTTCGTGGTCCTGGGGTTTGAACCCGCATCCTCATGCATGCCAGGCAAGTGCCGCCACTGCTGAGCACCGCTCCAGCCCCTCTAGTTTCAGGTTTTATAAATACAGCTGCTGTGAACCATTTTAAAACATGTATTCTGTTGCACATTTGCGAGAACTGCTGTAAGCAGGATCCCCAGGAGACAAACGGCAGATTGCAATGTGTTCAGGAGCAGGGCTGGAGCGGTGGGTCAGCAGTTGCGGTGCTCACCTAGCATGCGTGAGTACACGAGTTTGAACCCCAGCTCCAAAGAAGCACCTCTCTCTCTTTCTCACTGTCCCTGTCTTAAAAAAAAAGAAATGTGTTCAGAAGTGCCAAGCTGATCTCCTGGTGGCTGCATCCATTTTTGCCCACATCTGCAGCGTGTGAAAGTTCATGTTACTCCGTGTGCATGCCAGCACCTGCAAGAATTTTTTTTATCAGACTTTTCCATTTTTTCTAATCAGATAGAGGTGAAGTTGCATCTTGTCCTGCGTTTTTATTTGCATTCCTCAGGAGGTTGAGCAACTTTTTATATGTTTGTTGGTCACTTGAGATTCCTCATTCTGAAGAGCCTGCTCAAGGCTGTGGCCACCTCCTGTATCCTAGTAATGTTTAGTTTTGTTTTGGTATTGGCGATTGTACCCAGGGCCGCTTGACCACTGAGCTATATCCCCAGGACCTCCCCCACCCACCCCCCTTTCCTGAGACAGGGGTCTCACTAAGTTGCTGAGGCTGGCCTTGAACTTGCTGTCCTCTTGCCTCTGCCTCCGGTCACTGGGATGACAGGTGTGTGACACTGTGCCCTGCTGTGTCTCAGTTTTGCTCAGTCACCCTATTTCCCCCTTTTTGTGTCAGCTGAACACTGCTGTATTTGCTTTAGGTCTTGGTGTCTTCTAGGGTCAATTCTATCACCACCAGTTCCTCCTCTTCCTCTTCTTCCTTCAAGAAGGTCTTGACCAGTCTCAGCTTTCCGCACATCCATGTAAGTTTTACATTTAGCTTGTCAAATTCCAAACAAAGGAGACACAAGACAACCAACTTGTGGAGGTCGGAGGTGTGGATTAGGGTTGCCTTGAAATGGATCAATTCTCTCTCTCTCTCTCCTTTTTTTTTTCGCTCTTTCTTTTTTTGGTGTTACCAGGGATTGAACCCAAGGTTGCACAACCACTAAGCCACATACCCAGCCCCTATCCTTTTAATAATTTTTATCTATTTTTCCATCTGGCCTTCATTTCTCTGATAATTAGTTGTATGCATGGCGCTGGGGTTTGAATCCAGGTCTTCGTGCTTGCCAGGCAAACGCAGCTAACTGCTGAGCCACTGCTCCAGCCCTTTCTTTTTTCTTTTTTTTTTTTTAAGAGAGAGGGACAGTGAGAGAGAGAGAGAGAAAGACAGAAAAAAATTTTATTTAGTTTTTCATGAGGCCTTTGTTGCTCCGAGACTTCGTTGTGCACGTGGTGCTGGGGTTTGAACTCACATACTTGTGCATGCCAGGCAAGTGCCGTAACCACCAAGCCACCGCTCCAGCCCTCCTAGCTCTTTTTAATGTTTTATTTTTGAGATAGGGTCTCACTAAGTCCTTAGGGCCTTGCTAAGAGGCTGTGGTCAATATCTGGAACTTGCCATCCTCCTGCATCAGCCTCCAGAGTCAATGGAATTATGTGGCAGGCTAGGATTTTTTTTTTTTTTTTTTACTGACACATGAGTGAAATAGGCCTGTATTTCTCTTTTCTTCCACTGTCCTTGTCACACAAAGAATTCCCTTTTCTGTTATGTGGAGACACTGAGGACAAGACTGGAACAATTTCTTTGGAGTGTTCGTGTAGGGACTGTTATTGATGACCCAGGACTCATTGGCTCACCGCCAGTCCTTTTTTTCTTTTTTAATTTTAACTCAGGGTCCTGCTAAGTTGCTGAGGGTTTCACCGAGTTGCCCAATCTGGCCTCGAACCTGCCATCCTTTGCCTGAGCCTCCCAAACTGCTGGGATTACAGGTGTGAGTCACTGTACCCAACTAGCCCATGACTTTTCTTTTTTTAATTAAAAAAAAAATACAACCAGAAGTAGATTGAAAGTTGGCTAAGCTAATAATAACCTCAACATGGGTGAATTATTAGGTGAACAAGGGGAACCTTGCCTATGATGCTGGGGGATGAAAGGAGGGGGAATAGGAGGGACATCAAGGCAGATGGAGGGTGGGAGTAGGGGAGTTTTCAACCCATCAGGGAACCTTCGACTTCCATGAGAAGCCCAACTAACACAGGGGTAAAGTAGGGGGAAACACAGATTGGGGGGACCCAAAGAGGGGAGACCATGGTCTGGCAGCAGCCTCAGATTGTTCTATCATTATCCATGTGTTCAGGATTTTGTGGCAATGATTCCCTCCTAAATGTAAGACTATGTTGAATGAATAAAAAAAAAGTAAATAAAAAAAAAGAGAGGAAGAGAAAGAGAAAATCAGTTTTATTTATTTTTTTCATCTGGCCTTTATTTCTCCGACACTTAAGTTATATATGTGGTGCTGGGATTTGAACCAGGGTCCTCACGCATGCCAGGCAAGCGCTCCAACCACAGAGCAACTGCTCCAGCCCTAGCCCATGATATTTTTTTTTTTAGCCCATGATTTTTAATAAGTAATATTTCCTTCTCATTCATGATTTATACTATGATTTGTCTTTTTGGGTTCATCAATTATTTAGAAATATACTTCCTAATTTTCAAATCATGTGGAGCTTTTGCAATTATCTTTTTGTTTGTAATCTCTAGTTTTTATGCATTATGGGCAGAGAATATACTTTGTACGGTTTCAGGCTCTTGGAATTTCTTGAGATGAATTGTTTTGGTAAATATCTGCATGTCTTGGAAAGGAGAATACATTGTCACTGTAGCAGGTGTGTTCTAGAAAAGTCCATCAGTCAAGTATTTAAATCATGTTGTTCAAATCCCCTGTGTCTACTAAATGCTTGTTTTATTTATCACAGAATATTTTCAAATCTCCCATTATAATTGTGGATTCGTCTCGTTTCTCTGTGTGGTTCTCTTCATTACTCTTATATTTTAAGGTGATAGAGTTTGCATACAAATTGGAAATGTTTTATTCTTCTGGTGAATTGGAACTTTTCATTACAAACTAACCTTGCCTCTAGTGAAGCATTTCCCGATAATAACTGCGCCAGCCTCTTTTTTGCTAGCATTCACTTGGCATTCCCCATCGGTGAACTTAGTTTCCACCATTTAGCATCCTTACCTCCGGGAAACATCTTTTCCAGATGTCTGATGCAAATTGCATGTAGCTGGATTTTATGCTGATAATCTTCGTATTTTAATCACAACATTTAGTCCATTTGTTTTTATTGAATTATGTGGAACATCTGAATTCATATCTGTCATCTATTTGTCCTATCAATCTTGTATTTTTGTTTTTCCTTGGGATTCTTCGGTTGTTTTTCTCATTCTATTTTCCCCTTTTAATTATTTGGGTACATGTTACTGTATTTCCATTCTTTTAGTGTTTATCTTAGTGATGACAACTTGGATTCTTAACTCGTTCTTCACACCACGTCTCTTTGTACTGAAATTCTATTTTCACCCGGCAGACATTGTTACCATCTCGCTTTATCAATGTTCTTCATTGTTCTTTCTTCCTTGTTGCATCAGAACTTGTGTCTGGACATCTTCCTCTGCTTTTGAAGTTCCTCCGCTGGAATTCCCCTTAGGCGGGGGAAATTCGGAGTGTTTGTGTTTGTGTCTTAATTTCACCCTCGTTCTTTGGCATACAATTTTTGAACGGTATTTTCACAGGAGATGTAATTGAGGATGATGGCTGTTCTCCTTTGCGACATTGGCTATATCATCCCACTGCTCTGTTGCTGTTGATAAACTCAAGTGTAAATCTGTTTCTTTTTCTCTGCGTCAGGCAGAGGTGTTTGGATTTTATCTTGGGAGCAATCGGGAGCTGTGGGAACTTTCTAAGGGCGACCCTGGCAGACCTGCATTTTAGAAGGCGCACTCTGGTCGGTGCGGTCCATGATCGGAGTGGACGCGGCTGGGTGAGGTATTGGGGTGAACCTGAGCGGTGAGCGTGGCAGTGAGGGAAGAGGTCCGAGGACGACGTGGGATCGACGCCGGAAAGGGGACTGAACGGGAGCGGCGAGGACGACCACAGGTTCTTGGGGATGGATGGAAGGGTGGTTGAGCAAACACAGAGGAAGCGATGGGTGCAGGGTAACAAGTTCGTCCGGGACCACAGATCCACCGGTTCCACGAACAGCCCGATAGCGTGGCAGCAAACCAGGTCCCAGTGTGCCCACCCCTGCCACGAGCTGCTGCCTCGCCCAGGAGCCCGCGAGGCGGCCCGTGCCCTACCGGTGCGCCTGGGCCCGACCGTGTGGGCGCGAAGGGTGAGAAGGGCGGCCAGCGCGGGGACGGACCGAGAGGGACCTTCTTAGGGCTTGCCCAGGCCACGCGGCTCCCGAGTCGGAGGGTGGGAAACGTCTGCGGTCCCCACGCTCCCGCCGCGCGAGCGTCGGTGCTCGGGCAGAGGCTCCTCGGTTGCGGGAGGTGGGAAAAATGACCTCCCCGCTCTGCGCGCCTTTCCTTTCTCCCAGCCCCCGCCAGGCCGTTTCGGCCCCACGCAGTCATCGGGAAGATTTTGAGACCCGTGGACCGCAGCAGCGCACAAACCGCGCCGCCTCAAAACAGTCCGCCACCCCGACGCTCGGGGGAGCTGCGGGCGGCCGATCGCTCCCCGCCTGGAGGCACGAGGGCGGGGCGGGGGCGGGGCTCCTTCGGGGCGTGGTTCCGGGGCGAGGGGCGGGGCTGACCCGCAGGGCGCGTGTGGAGCCCGGCGGCCGCCGGGCTCGCGCGCTCCCGCCCCGCCCCCTCCCTGCGCGCGCTCGCTTGCTGGCGCGGAGGAAAACGTTGCGCAGGTTCAAATATGGAACGTCGGCGGCGTGAGAGCGCGCGAGGGGGTGTGCGCGCGTGCGCGTGCGCGTGCGCGCCCCGCCGAGGGTGACGGGGGACCCCGCCGGCCCCAGCATCGCGCGCAGCAGCCGCGGCCCCGCAGCTCCGCCCCCGGCCCGGCCCCGGGCCCGCTCGCCCGCCGCCCCACATGGAGCTGTCAGCCATCGGCGAGCAGGTGTTCGCGGTGGAGAGCATCCGGAAGAAGCGCGTGCGGAAGGTGAGGCTGCCCGGGGGCGGCTCCCGGGTCCCCATGAGGTCGCTCGGGTCCCCAGCACCACCCCCTCGGGGATGGGGCAGGAGAACGTGGGGCGGGCGTGGGGCGCAGGCAGCTCTGCTCCGCCGGGGCCTGCCGCCCCAGCCGCTGCCTCAGTTTCCCCGCCACCGCGTAGGGCGAGTAGAATTAAAGTTGCCGCAAGTTGCTAGGGGCTTCAGAGTCCACTCAACTGGAGGCGAGGATCGGACTGTAGGGATTCTGAGTGGCATCCTGTTTCGTCCCCGTTTCATTTTAAATTTGGGGAGACAAGAGGCTCATGTTGGACAAACGACTTGCCCAGTGCGTTAGTGGCAGAACTGGGTCTCGAACTCGCCACTCTGGACTCCTAGTAGTAAGTCTTTTGAAGTTGGAGGCAGAGCTTTGAAAAAGTGTTCTCCTGCCTCTTAAGTCTTCCTGCCGGACTTTGACCTTTTCCTATCCGGACCGCGCAGTGCACACCCCCCTCCCCACCCCCAAAACCACCCCACCGCCCCTGCACCCAGCCCCGCCCAGGCTCTGAAGCTGCCGCCAGCCTGCGTTGGGGCATCCTTGAAACTCCTCCCCATCTGCTCACGCCTTAAAAACACACAGCCTGCAATTTAAGGAGGCGGCTGTGCTGCCCTCAGGGCCCCGCACCTCAGGCCAATTTGGTAGTCCTGGCCTTGGCTCTGCACTTCCTGTGCACGTGTTGGCTCGAGTGGGCTCATCCCAGACTGCAAGTTGGGCTGGGAGCAAAAAGTTCCTTTCCGGATACTCAGCCCTGTCCTTTTCATCTCTGCTCCTGCAGCCCTTTGGGAGGCTCCTGTTGGTCACCTGCTCCCTAGGTAAAAAACTAGGCCCAGGCAGGGGAATTGGCCTGCACAAGGACCCACTGCAGGTTCCAGAAGGAGGTAGAGCCCGAGCCCAGGAGGCTGATTACCAGCCCAAGCCCATTTTTCTATCCTGTGGTGCAAATAGCTCCCATCTTGGGCAAAGGGTCGACTTTTTTTTTTCCCCTTGAAACTCAGCTTGGGGCTGCCAATTCAGCTTCTGAATGGAGCTGCCTCCCCTCCTGCCTTTGTCTTCCCCCAGAGAAAGGACTTAAAAGAGGATTAGTTTATTCCACAAAGTCCAGTGCTTTCCAAGCAGAGTAGCCAGAGGCAGGAACAACAGTCACACCTCTCTGCAACCTGGTGGTGGGGTCAGAGTGGGAGGGGTCAGGAGAGAGGACCCTCATCCCACCAGCCAGCCACTCAACAGCATTGTAAGCCTCCGGGATGCCTTCCTTCCCTCCAGGAGCTAGCATGCTGGCAGAGGAGATAGAGATGGGGGATAAGGTGGGCTGACCACCTTTCTGCAGGTGGCGAGTTTGTCACCTTCTCTGGGGTCCTGCCAGGGTCTTTTTTTTTTTTTTTTTAAAGAGGGGACAGTGAGAGAGAGAATCAATTTTATTTAGTTTTTCATGTGGCTTTCGTTGCTCTGACACTTCATTGTGTGTTGTGTGTGTGGTGCTGGGGTTTGAACTCATGTCCTCAAGCATGCGAAGCAAGCTCTGTAATTGTTGAGCCACTGCTCCAGCCCCTGCCGGGGTCTTTTTT